>JAODAL010008668.1:0-116012 GCA_025379985.1 Phyllomedusa bahiana | reverse complement strand
CCCAAGAGTTATGACTTTGGCCTTCCTGATAATACTTTACATTTTACATAATGGCTCCCAGTCACTTATGTTGCTATGCCCTCCTGATTATGTGGTCCTTGACTATGTTCAACTTTCTGTTACTGTAAGAATGATATACCATTTGTCATCATTTATGTCTTTATTGATAAATATTTGAATAAACATACAGTTAAAAAAAAAACAACAACAATTGGTTTTTCACATGGAAAAACTTAGTTTGAAAAAACAAATGCACACTGGTGTGGCAGCAATACATATAAACATTCAAATTCAAAAAACAGTGGCACACTATGCACTAAGGAAACCATCAAATGGGACATAGGAAATTTGGAAAAAGCATTACTGCTAACTAGGATAATGAAAAAAAATTGAGGTTCTCAGTTCACACTTTTGGCCAAAAAGTTTTAAGCCCAACCTCCCATTCGTCAAGGGGCCCTTTCAAGTGCAGGTAGGGTCCTACGCTATTGTTCCCTCTTTTGGTCCTGTTCAGACCCTGCATACTTTAGGAGCGAAGATACCTACTTCAAAGAACACTGCACTGATTTAAAACCTGAGGAAGTGGGTGGGATGCAAAAACCAAATGGAGACTACCACTCCTCCCTACAATAATCAAAACAAAAATTTGGGTTTTTTGCACATGGAAAAAAACTTTGTTTGAAAAAACAAATGCACACTAGTGTGGCAGAAATACATATAAACATTCAAAATTCAAAAAACAGTGGCACACTATGGACAAAAGGAAACCATCAAATGGGACATAGGAAATTTGGAAAAAGCATTACTGCTAACTAGGATACATGAAAAAAAAATTCCTCAGGTTTTAAATCAGTGCAGTGTTCTTTGAAGCAGGTATCTTCGCCCCTAAAGTAGCAGGTTGAACAGGACTCAATAGAGGTAACAATAGCGTAGGACCCACCTGCACTTGAGGTCCCCTTGACGATTGGGAGGTGGGCTTAAACATTTTTGGCCAAAAGTGTGAACTAAGAACCTAAATTTTTTTCATGTATCCTAGTTAGCAGTAATGCTTTTTCCAAATTTCCTATGTCCCATTTGATGGTTTCCTTAGTCCATAGTGTGCCACTGTTTTTTGAATTTGAATGTTTATATGTATTGCTGCCACACCAGTGTGCATTTGTTTTTTCAAAGAAAGATGTTTTTCCATGTGCAAAACCAATTGTTGTTTTTGATTTCACGCTCCATATCTCACCATCCACTACACCTTTGTACATGAGGCTACTGTAATTTTATATACAGTCATCTTACCTATCTTATACATAAATTTGACTTGCAAGTATTTAGCATCTGCTTAGTTCTGCAGATTCTTGTCATGTAACTGCATTGTTACTGTTTTGCTCCTAAAAATCAAAATGTTTATTTTTATTGTTAGTATTTGGTAAATCCACCTTTCAGCACTACCTGAATCCTTCTGGACTCTGGATCAGATTCAAGCATGTCTTGACCAAAATCTGATCCCAGGTCTCTTCTACACATTCCCAATGTTGGTGCAGACTGGACTTGGATACAAATACAGCTTTTTCTTCAACTCTACCTACAAGTGTTCAAAAGATCAAAAAATTGTTACCCTTATGCTTGTCAGTGTTTGTTCTACTTAAATAGCTTGATTATTGTATCATAAGGTGATAAACAGCCTGATGTTACCATTTTACTAAAGTAAAATTATCACTTAAACATGCGCCGTGTATGAGGGAGTTGGAGTCAGGAGTCGGAGGTTTGGGAAATTGAGGAGTCGGAGTCGGGGCGTTGGCTTGCCGACTCCACAGCCCTGGTTATTACCACTGGATACACATAGAGGTTTAAGTAGTTTTGATTTTTTTATGCAATTTTTGCACATAAAGATGTGTATAAATATATTTCTGACAAGGAGAGGGGAGCCCACTATTCTTAACAATGCAGACTACATCCAGAAAACTAAACAGAAGAATCTTTCACACCAATTAAACTACTGTTAATAAAAGTTCAGACATATAACAATTCCAGTTGTCCCATAAGTGGAGTGACTTATTACAAACAAAAGGATTATTGTACTACAAAGGTAGAGATTGTTACTGTCCTTTCCTTTTTGTCTTCTAGCGGAGTTCCTGGATCTTCCAGCTACAGTAAACTTGCCCGAGAGCTCACCCCTTGGGGCGTCAGTCCACAAATTCACTTTGTTAAACTGCAGCAGCAGCAACCCGACTGTCACCATCACCAATGTCTCCCCCTCCACTAATTATTTCAACACCCCGACACAGTCTATAGCTGGAACTAATGAATTTGCATTACAGGTAAGCTTGAGGCTTGGAGCAAAAAGTGGTGCTGTTCAGCATCCATATATACAGAACAAGAGAAGTTGTACTGTGTAGTGTCCATATAAACAGCATTATAGAGGTTGGACTGCACTGTGTCCAAATATACAGAATAAGTGAGGTGATATTGTGTAGAGTTCATGAGAAGTGCTACTTTGCAAGACCAGAAACTAAGCACTATACCCAGCATACAGGACAGGAGAAGTAGTACTATACAATGTCTATATAGACAAGACAAAAGCTACTAAGCAACACTGGATATGAGAAATGGCACTGTGTGGTGTCCTTACATACAAAACAGATTCTGATAATACAATAAATACAGGACAATTATTATTATTATTATTTATTTTATAGCGCCATTGATTCCAGGGCGCTGTACATTCAGGGGGTTACATACATAACATAAGTCAAACATTTACAATAGTGACAATCTCTGACTAACAACAGGTACAGAGGGAGAGAGGGCCCTGCCCGCGAAGGCTCACAACCTACAAGGAATGGGGAAAGAGACAGAAGGTGAGGGGCAGACATGTTTGTGGGTGGTAGTGACAGCGGGGTTATTCTAGGTTGTAGGCTATCATGAAGACGTGGGTTTTCAGGTTGGTTTTGAAGCTGGTGAAAGTTGGGGAGAGTCTCATGTGTTGGGGCAGGGAGTTCCAGAGTATGGGGGAGGCACGAGAGAAATCTTGGAGACGGTTGTGTGAGGAGGTGACAAGAGGAGAGCGGAGAAGAAGGTCCTGTGAGGAGCGGAGGTTGCATGAGGGGGAGTATCTGAGATTAGAGCAGAGATGGATGGAGGGTAAAGGTTATGGAGAGAGTTGTAGGTTATGGTGAGTAACTTGAAGTGACTTCGCTGGGCAATGGGAAGCCAGTGCAGGGATTGGCAGAGGGGAGAGGCAGGGGAGTAGCGAGGAGAGAGGTGGATAAGACGGGCAGCAGAGTTGAGAATGGATTGAAGGGGAGCAAGAGTGCTCGATGGGAGACCGCAGAGAAGGATGTTGGAGTAGTCGAGGTGGGAGATGACAAGGGCGTGGACAAGCATTTTTGTAGTGACAGGGTTAAGGGATGAGCGGATGCGAGAGATGTTTTTCAGGTGGAGCCGGCAGGTGGAGGTAAGGGTTTGGATTTGGGGTTTGAAGGACAAAGCGGAGTCAAGTGTTATCCCAAGGCAGCGGACTTGTGGGACCGGTGAGAGTGTAGAGCCATTGACTATGATAGAGAGATCAGGGGTGGGGATGGAGTGCGACGGTGGGAAGATAATGAATTCAGTTTTCTCTACATTAAGTTTTAGGAGACGGGAGGAGAAGAAGGAGGATATGGATGACAGGCAGTCTGGGATCCGGGACAGTAGAGAGTTAATGTCTGGGCCGGAGATGTATAGTTGGGTGTCGTCAGCATACAGGTGGTACTGGAAGCCGTGTGATGCTATGAGCTGACCGAGGCCAAGGGTGTAGATACAGAAGAGTAGTGGGCCCAGGACTGACCCCTGGGGGACACCAACAGAGAGAGGGCGAGGGGAGGAGGTGGTGCGAGAGTGAGAGACACTGAATGTCCGATTAGGGAGGTATGAGGAGATCCAAGAAAGGGCTGAGTCTGTGATGCCGAGGGAGGAGAGGATTTGTAGCAGGAGGGAATGGTCGACAGTGTCAAAGGCAGAGGACAGGTCTAAGAGGAGAAGCACAGAGTAGTGACGTGAGGCTTTAGCGGTTAATAGGTCATTGGTGACTTTGGTTAGGGCTGTTTCTGTAGAGTGATGGGATCGGAAACCAGATTGCAGTGGGTCAAGAAGAGATTTGGAGGACAGGTGGGAGGACAGTTGAAGGTAGACGTGTTGTTCGAGGAGTTTCGAAGCAAATGGAAGCAGTGAGATGGGGTGATAGTTGGACAGAGAGGAGGGGTCAAGAGAAGGTTTCTTCAGGATGGGTGTGATGGTGGCGTGCTTAAATGGTGAAGGGACGATGCCAGAGGTTAGTGATAGGTTGAAGAGATGGGTGAGAGCTGGGAGTATAATAGGGCTGAGGTCTGGGATAAGGTGGGATGGAGGGATCAAGGTTACAGGTAGTGAGGTTGGATTTGGAGAGTAGGGAGGAGATCATGTCATGAGTGACAGTGGAGAAGCAAGGTAGGGGGGAAGTGCAAGGTGGTGGCTGTGGGAACTGTGTGGGTAGAGGGGCTGGCGGTGGGGACTGTGTCGGCATGAGTGTGGGCGGTGGGGACAGTGGAGTGATGCTTTCTCTGATGAGGTTGGTCTTGTTTAGAAAGTGGGTGGCAAAGTCATCCGCTGAAAGGAGGGATGGGGGAGGAGGTGCTGGTGGACGGAGAAGCGAGTTGAAGGTTTTGAATAGTTGTCTGGGGTTGTGGGACAGGGAGGATATGACAGTGGTGAAGTAATCCTGTTTGGCTGAGGCGAGTGCAGACTTAAATGTGTGTAGTGATAGTTTGTATGAGGTGAAGTCGGTGGTGGAGCGGGTTTTCTTCCAGTGGCGTTCGGCAATTCTGGAGGCTCACCTCAGCTGTTTGGTGGAGTGTGTGTGCCAGGGTTGTCTGTTTGTTTTGTGGGTTCTGTTGTGTGTGAGAGGGGCGACCAAGTCAAGAGTGGAGGTGATTGTGTGGTTGTAGAAAGTGGTGGCTGTGTTGGGGTCATCTAACGAGGATATGGTAGAGAGAGATACAAGAGAGTCCGAGAGAGTGTGAGGGTTAAGTTTTTGACGGTTCCTGCGGGGGTGTACTTGGTGTGAGACAGGAGGCATAGGTGGGGAGGAGATAGTGGTGAAGGTAAGCAGGTTGTGGTCAGATATAGGGTGTGGAGAGTTAGAGAAGTCAGATAGGGGGCAGAGGCGGGTGAGGACGAAGTCCAGAGTATGTCCATCTTATATATACATATATATACAGCGGGTGAAATAAGTTTTGAACACATTTCTAAGTAAATATATTTCTAAAGGTAATATTGACATGAAATTCTCACCAGATGTTGGTGACAACCCATCCAACCCACACATGCAAAGAAATCAAACCATAGATGTCTATAAATTAAGTAATGTGTAATAATGAGAATTGGAACAGGAAAAAGTATTGAACACACGTAGACAGAGAGGTGTAAAAAGCCATGGAAAGTCATGACACCAGACAAAAACCATCCTGCCACTTAGTGAAAAATAATAACAGCTGGTTCAACTGATGGCCTATAAAAAGGTGTCTCATTGCTAAGGTGCTACACATGAAACATCTCATGATGGGTAAAACCATTGAGCTGTCTCAAGACCTCTGCAACCTTATTGTTGCAAAAATACTGATGACATGTGCTACAGAAGAATTTATAAACTACGAAGATTCCAGTGAGCACTGTTGGGGCAAGAAAGAAGAATCATTTCAAGAACATCAGTTCACTATAAACCAGCCACGACCAGGTGCTCCCCGCAAGGTTTCAGACAGGAGAGAAAAAAGAATTATCAGAAGAGTTGTCCAAGGGCCAGTGAGCACCTGTGGAGAGCTACAGAAAGAATCTGCAGATACAATTGTTTTCATTGGCTGTATGCATGCTCACCATGCAAGACTCCATTGCTGAACAAAAAGAATGTTTAAGCATGTTTAAAGTTTTCTCAACAACATTTAGACAAGTTTGTGAAATTCTGTGAGAACATAGTCTGGTCAGATGAGACCAAAACTCTTTGGATGCCATAATACACATGTTTGGAGGCCAAAAGGCACTGCATATCACCCCAAAAACACCATACCAACAGTGAATTTTGGATGCACATCATGGTGTGGAGCTGTTTTTCATCATACGGCAATGGCAAACTTCATAGTATTGAAGGAAGGATGAATGGACAAATCTACCGAGACATTCTTGATAAAAATCTGCTGCCATATAACAGGATAATGAAGATGAAACAAGGGGGACATTTCAGCAATACAATTATCCCAAAAACACAGCCAGGTAAACTCTCAGTTGGTTTGCTTGCCAATCACCTGAACTGAATCCAATAGAAAATCTATGGAAGGAACTAAAGCTCAGAGTTCATAGAAGGAGCCCACAGAACCTTCAGGATCTGAAGAGTGTTTGTGTGGAAGAATGGACCAAAATCCCACCTGAGCATGTGATGAGTTTCTCCATACAGGAGGCATCTTGTCATCACCAACAAACGCTTTTGTACGAAGTATTACATACATTTCAGTAATCGTGTTCAATACTTTTTCCCTGTGTCATTTCTCATTATTACACATAACTTAGTTTATGGACATCCATGGTTTGATTTTGGTGGATTACAGCGGTTGTTACCAGCATCATGTCAGTAGCACCCTTAGAAATATATTTACTTTGAAAATTGGGAATATGTTCAATACTTATTTCACCTGCTGTATACATACATACTATCGTGTTCATATAGACAAAACAAAATAAGTAGTATTGTGTAGTGTCCAAAACTTAAAGGGGTTGTCCATTAAAAAAAATTATATGAAATTGGGGCCAGGGTGGGGAAAAAAAGGAAAAAAATTTGATACTTACCTTTCTGTCCCTTGGCGTTGCTGCTCCGGCGCTCACCAGCGATCTGCTCCTCTTCACTTCTGGATTCTTGTCCCAACATGCAGGAGAGACTCACACTGTATTGTAGGTGAACATAGCTTGAGCTTCTCCAGCATGTTGGGTCATGAACTCAGGAGTCATGAAGAGCGCAACACCAGTAAACTTCAGAGAGGCAGCAGTGGGCTCGGTAGAAAGTAAGGATTTTTTGTCAACCCTGACCCCAATGTGATGTAATTTTATTTTTTTAGTGGAAAGCGAAGCGAAGTGGTGCTGTGCTGTATCCATATGTACAGAATGACAGGGTTAATAATTACACCCAGCATGCTGAAGAGAAGTGGCGCTGTGCAGTATCCATACAGTGGGGAAAAAAAGTATTTAGCTACCAATTGTGCAAGTTCTCCCACTTAAAAAGATGACAGAGGTCTGTAATTGACATCATAGGTAGACCTCAACTATGAGAGACAAAAGGAGAAAACAAATCCAGAAAATCACATTGTCTGATTTGGAAAGAATTTATTTGCAAATAATGGTGGAAAATAAGTATTTGGTCAATAACAAAAGTTCATCTCAATACTTTGTTATATATCCTTTGTTGGCAATGACAGAGGTCAAACGTTTTCTGTAAGTCTTCACAAGGTTGGCACACACTGTTGCTGGTATGTTGGCCCATTCCTCCATGCAGATCTCCTCTAGAGCAGTGATGTTTTGGGGCTGTTGCTGGGCAACACGGACTTTCAACTCCCTCCAAAGGTTTTCTATGGGGTTGAGATCTGGAGACTGGCTAGGCCACTCCAGGACCTTGAAATGCTTCTTACGAAGCCACTCCTTCGTTGCCCTGGCGGTGTGCTTGGGATCATTGTCATGCTGAAAGACCCAGCCACGTTTCATCTTCAATGCCCTTGCTGATGGAAGGAGGTTTGCACTCAAAATCTCACGATACATGGCCCCATTCATTCTTTCATGTACACGGATCAGTCGTCCTGGTCCCTTTGCAGAGAAACAGCCCCAAAGCATGATGTTGCCACCCCCATGCTTCACAGTAGGTATGGTGTTCTTTGGATGCAACTCAGCATTCTCTCTCCTCCAAACACGACGAGTTGTGTTTCTACCAAACAGTTCTACTTTGGTTTCATCTGACCATATGACATTTTCTGCATCATCCAAATGCTCTCTAGTAAACTTCAGACGGGCTCAGACATGTACTGGCTTAAGCAGGGTGACACATCTAGCACTGCAGGATCTGGCGGCGTAGTTTATTACTGATGATAGCCTTTGTTACATTGGTCCCAGCTCTCTGCAGGTCATTCACTAGGTCCCCCCATGTGGTTCTGGGATTTTACTCACCGTTCTTGTGATCATTTTGACCACACGGGGTGAGATCTTGCGTGGAGCCCCAGATCGAGGGAGATTATCAGGGGTTGATTTCTTCACACCAAGCTGCTTGCCTATTGCAGATTCAGTCTTCCCAGCCTGGTGCAGGGCTACAATTTTGTTTCTGGTGTCCTTCGACAGCTCTGTGATCTTCACCATAGTGGAGTTTGGAGTGTGACTATTTGAGGTTGTGGACAGGTGTCTTTTATACTGATAACAAGTTCAAACAGGTGCCATTACTACAGGTAATGAGTGGAGGAAGAAGTTACAGGTCTGTGAGAGCCAGACATCTTGCTTGTTTGTAGGTGACCAAATACTTATTTTCCACCATAATATGCGAATAAAATCTTTCCAAATCAGACAATGTGATTTTCGGGATTTGTCTTCTCATTTTGTCTCTCATAGTTGAGGTCTACCTATGATGTCAATTACAGCCTCTCTCATCTCTTTAAGTGAGAGAACTTGCACAATTGGTGGCTGACTAAATCTTTTTTCCCCACTGTATATACAGAATAAGGTAATAATTACACCCGCCGTAAAGAATACAAGTGATGCGGTGCAGTGTCAATATGTACAGACTAATAGGTTCATTATTATACCTAGCATACTGAACAGAAGTGGTAGAGTGCAGTTTCCATATGTACAGAGTAAGAGGTTGATCATTACACCCAGCATACTGAACAAGAGAAGAGGCACTGTGCAGTATCCATGTGTACAGAATAAGATGATGATAATTACACCTAGCGTACAGAAGAGAAGTAGTACTGTGCAGTATCCATATATACATAATAAGAGGTTGATTATCACCCCCAGCATTCAGAACAGGAGAATTGGCTGTGTGCAGAAATCATATGTACAATATAAGAGTTTGATAATTACACCGAGGAACAGAACAAGAGAAGTGATACTGTGCAGTATCCATCTCTATAGCATGGATATTTACACCCAGCATAGAGGATAAGAGAAGTGATACTGTGCAGTGACCATACCACAATTGTTGTTGTGTACACACTGTTGTACTTTGTCTGTCTCAGATCACACTCAGTAGCTCGGCGGCTTTAAATGCAGCTGTGGTGAATGAGTATATCCTAGAGATCACGGCACAGTGTGGCAATGAAACCGCTGTCGGTCAGCTCTTCGTCAAGATCATTGATGACATCCCAGAACCGCAGTGTGAACCACAGTTCTCCAGCCAAGGTAGGAAGAGAACCTTCATAAGGACAATCCCTATTTCCCCTACATATTACTCCTGGTCATTTGCACATCAGTAGTCTAAACCATTGACAATTTGTGGCACTACTGATATTCGGGTCAAGAATAAATATGAAGCCTGACCCCCAGAGTCAGATTTATGAGCTTCATTGCACAAATTAACAGGTCTACAGTTTTCTAATGTCTTTAGGTTTCAGTTCTTTGCTGTTTTTAAGATCTGTTCTTGCAGTGAAGAAATTATAACAGTCCTGATCTAATACCCACAGCTTTGGGTTTGTTACAATGCATCAGTACAGATATTCTTCTAGGAGCTAAATAAACACAGTATCAGCAGAAATCTCGGTGTTGGATTTTAGGCTGATGGTTCTTTCTTTGTAATAGGTCCTGAGTAGAGGCATAACTTCAAGCTCTTGGGCCTTCAAGCAGAGATATTAAAATTACACAATGTCAGAATATTTCCCTGTAGGAAAATAAAGCTTTATTGGCCCCTGAGTATTACACAGACACATGTGTATGTATGTGGCTTTATGTGGAATAATATAATGCCTCTCTGGCACAGTAGCCTGCAGTCTGGGGGTTAGATTATGGTGCTGGACACATATTGATGGCGTACTCCTCTCTTCCTACAGTTGGAGACACAGTGCAGGTATATTCTACCGTTCCTGCCTCCAGCGTTATATACGTTGTTGTCTTACGACAGCCAAAGAACACTCCAGTAACGGTAAGTTTCCCCAGATGAGCTCTGCCTGCCACCCTCACTGCTGTAATGTCCCCTCACCTACTTAGATTGAACAGGAAAAGACAAAGCTTGGAGGGATTTTCAACCCTATCATAACAAAAAAATAAAAAATGAAAAGCCTAACACATATGATAAAATTAACCAAACTGTACTCACCTCTCAAATTGCTGGTGATTCAGGATCCAGAGCAGAACCTCAGGCATGCCCATTCTTTGTTTACTAGAGGCTGGCACATCTCCAATCAGCAGTCACAGCAGTCATGTGCCATATCCATATCTTTAATGTCACAGCTCAGTGATGGAATTTATGATGCCAAGTGTCTTCTGATGAAGTGCCAATGTAGGCGCGAAACGCGTTAAGATTTTTTAGTGTATTTTATTGGTGTCGAAAGGTAAATAATTTTCCATGACACTTTTATAAATAAATAATTTTTATTTTTATTACACGTTTGTCGACTTCAACGGAGGCTATTCTTCAGCATACAAGCGCCGGGTATATATTTTTTATGTCCAAGTTTGGGCTTCATTAATAACTTTTCGGATTTAGTCCCCACTGCATGGGTTTTCCGCCCGGCGGTTTTTCCACTCGCGGGCCGCCCGAAACAACATTGATCATGCACATTCTTCCGTCCGGTTTTCGGACGGAATATGTGCATGTCAATGTGAAGGGGGAGGGCTTTTCTCCGCTCATCGTGGAGAAAAGCTGTCCCCCCCGCGGCCATGTGCACAGCACATAAACCTGACAAATACTGGTCGGATAAACCGTCCGGTATTTGTCCATTGACGTGGGGATGCACCCTCAGTGAAGCCACTATTCTGTCTCATCAGTTAGGCCAGGTGTCAAAATGTCCATTTCCAAGCTCCATGTCTAGTGATGACATCACAATGTATCAGATGTATATATGCTGAATAGACATAACGGCCCCTGCCCCCCTAAATTCCCTGTTATAAGATGGCAGAGGAGCATCAGGAGATTCTTGTGTGCAGTGATCATTCTGTAAGCAGCTGCTGGATTATAGGTCCTGTGCAGGGCCGGACTGGGAATAAAAATCAGCCCTGGCACTAAGCCCCCAGCAGCCCACATTCAATATCCGCTTAAAAAATGTCCCTTGTTCTCGCACCTCGCCACTGTCTAAAATAAACTACACTATAAAGCTGCTTTCACACAGAGTGTTTTTGATGTGTTTTTGGTGCGGTTTTGTGCAGAAAGGCAGAGTAGTTAATGCTGTACATTTCTACACAAAAAATGCACCAAAACTGCTCTGTGTGAGAGCCCCCTACACACAAGCAAGAAAGAAACCGTGGTGCAGAGAAACCCCTCATCACAGAGTCAGGTGTGAACTTGCTTTACAATCCGGGACAAGCCCACACTGACACTACATAAGCACCAACATAACCTACAACCCCACCAATCAGATCACCAGTAGTCAGGTCACCATCACATGAACACAGCACTGACTCAACACAGAAGTAAACTTAACCCTGATAGCAGGGACTCACAGGAGACGTCATCTCTGATGGGAGTTGTTCTCTTTTCCTTTTCTTCTTCTGGCCCAAACCTCCATGACGTCATCCCTGATGAGTCGTTCCCTTCCATTTCTTTCTCTGTCCGGTACAGCATGCAGTGGCTTCTTCTAGTGGCCACTACTCGTCTCTGTAGAATTTACCACAAATACATCTTAGACTCCTCTCTTTTCCAGCACTTTCCTATCAATTCCTCAAACAGCTATGTTAGACCCGAAAAATTAGAAATTAAAAAATGTCAGATAAGTGGCATGTAAATAGGTAGACCCCCATTAGGTAGGTAAACAGGGCCTTCCTCCATAAATTTGGTAGGTAGACAGGGCCTACCACTGTAATTAGCCCCCAGTAACTAGCCAGGTAGCTAGGGCTGCCCCCAGTAACTAGCCAGGTAGCTAGGGCTGCCCCCAGTAACTAGCCAGGTAGCTAGGGCTGCCCCCAGTAACTAGCCAGGTAGCTTGGGCTGCCCCCAGTAATCAGCCAGGTAGCTAGGGCTGCCCCCAGTAATCAGCCAGGTAGCTAGGGTTGCCCCCAGTAACTAGCCAGGTAGGGCCAGTAATTAGCCAGGTAGGGCCAGTAATTAGCCAGCTAGGGCCAGGGGCAGTAATTAGCCAGCTAGGGCCAGGGGCAGTAATTAGCCAGGTAGGGCCAGTAATTAGCCAGCTAGGGCCAGGGGCAGTAATTAGCCAGCTAGGACCAGTATGTAGGCAGTCAGGACCAGTATGTAGGCAGTCAGGACCAGTATGTAGGCAGGCAGGGCCAGTATGTAGCCAGGCAGGGCCAGTATGTAGCCAGGCAGGGCTAGTATGTAGCCAGGCAGGGCCAGTATATAGACAGGGCCACTTATAGGTAGACAGGGCAGGCATATAGGCAGACAGGGCAGGTATACAGCTAGACAGGGCAGGTATACAGCTAGACAGGGCAGGTATACAGCTAGACAGGGCAGGTATATAGCTAGACAGGGCAGTATATAGCTAGACAGGGCAGTATACAGCTAGACAGGGCTGGTATACAGCTAGACAGGGCTGGTATATAGCTAGACAGGGCTGGTATACAGGTAGACAGGGCAGGTATATAGCTAGACAGGGCAGTATATAGCTAGACAGGGCAGGTATACAGGTAGACAGGGCAGGTATATAGCTAGACAGGGCTGGTATATAGCTAGACAGGGCTGGTATACAGGTAGACAGGGCAGGTATACAGGTAGACAGGGCAGGTATACAGGTAGACAGGGCAGGTATACAGGTAGACAGGGCTGGTATAGAGCTAGACAGGGCAGGTAGACAGGGCAGGTATGCAGGTAGACAGGGCTGGTATATAGCTAGACAGGGCTGGTATACAGGTAGACAGGGCAGGTATATAGCTAGACAGGGCAGGTATACAGGTAGACAGGGCAGGTATACAGGTAGACAGGGCTGGTATATAGCTAGACAGGGCAGGTATACAGGTAGACAGGGCAGGTATATAGCTAGACAGGGCAGGTATACAGGTAGACAGGGCAGGTATACAGGTAGACAGGGCTGGTATATAGCTAGGCAGGGCAGGTATACAGGTAGCCAGGGCTGGTATATAGCTAGGCAGGGCAGGTAACGGGGGCTGGTATATAGCTAGGCAGGGCAGGTAGCCAGGGCTGGTATATAGCTAGGCAGGGCAGGTAGCCGGAGCTGGTATATAGCTAGGCAGGACAGGTAGCTAGGCAGTAGTTTTTAAAAAATAAGTAAAAACTATACTTACCTGAGGTCTCTGCTTCCTCTTCTATCTTCCTCCCCGGAGGCCGCCGGCAGCAGTGTGCGGGACGCGGAGCAGGTGGGCGATGACGTCATTACATCGCGCGCCTGCCCCGCGGCCTCCTGGGAGCTAACAGACGGGATCAGGAGATCCCAGCAGTTCAGCCTCGGCCGCTGCTTGCACCGCGCGGTGCAGGCGTCGGCCGCGATGGCTGCATGGCTGGGTCGGTGACCCGGCCGTGCAGCCGTGTGGCGAGGGGGGGCCTGTCGGTCCCCTGCCACAGGGGTCCGGTCGCTGATGCGACCATTGCGGCCCCTGTAGCACGCCACAGACTGGCGCCGGGACTCGGGGCCCGCCGGGGAGAACACTGGTCCCCTCGGCGGGGGATCCGAACCGGCCCTGCGGCTTGGACCCCAGCGGCCCGCCGGGCAAATGCCCGGTTTGCCCTATGGGCAGTCCGGGCCTGGTCCTGTGTCTATAATGATGTATATTAGAATGTGTAGAACATAAGCCCCTGCAGGGAGGGTCCTCTTTCCCTCTGTCTGTCTCTCATTTAGTTGATATGCCATACTTTAAATATTTGAAACAAACCTGACAAATGATTTTTGCTACTCTGAGAGCAGGATGTGATCGAGGAAGAGAAGCTAAGCTCAGTGATATACAGTGGGTTGCAAAGTATTCATACTCCTTGAACTGTTTCTAATTTTTAAATGTTACAGCCACAGACTTAAATGAATATTATTGATATTTTATGTGATAGAGCAACACAAAGTAGCAGGTATTTGCAAAGTGTTCAGAAAATGATGCGTGCTTTTCCAAATTTTTGTAAATAAAAAAACTGAACAGTATGGTGTGCATATGTATTCGGCCCAATATTCTCTGATGATGAAGAAAAATGGTGAAAAATCCAGTTTACTCCATAAAACGAAACCTTTCTTCCAGGTAGTTAAAACATGCTGTGATTAAGGGCACTAGATGTCTGAAATGCGTAAGTGTCTTCCTGTTTGTTTCTGTGTCATGTTTTAACTAGGTGAAATAAAGATTTAGTTTTATGAAGGAGGCTGGATTTGTCACTACTTTTCTTCATTATAGTCAGTGTCTCTGCACAAACCGTGCTTCCCTGGGCTGGTTTACCCTTTTTTTTCTTACTATTCTCTAATACCCCTAAATAATATCCAGTTTGACCAATTGCCTTTAGAAGTCACCTAATCAGCACATAGAGTACATCTGTATGTAATTTATTCTCAGTATAACTAAAACTGTTTTGTGAAGACTTCTTGTTAGAGAACATTAGTGAACAAGTAGCATTGTGGAAACCAAGGAACACCCCAGACAGCACATGGATAAAGTTGTGGCAAAGTGTATTGCAGGGTTAGATTTTTTAAAAATAGCCAAAGCTCTGAACATCTCATGGAGCATTCTTCAATCCATTGTACATAAAGGAAAGGAGTATGAATCAACTGCTAACCTACCAAGACATGGCCATTCACCTAAACTAACAGCCCAGAAAGGAGAGCACTAAATAAAGAAGCAGCCAAGGGTCCAGGGTCACTCTGGGGGAGCTGCAGAGATCCACAGCTCAGGTGGGAGAATCTGGCAACGGGAAAACTATTAGTCATGTACCCCACAAATCTGACCTTTATTGGGGAGTGGCAAGAAGAAAGCCATTTTTAAAAGCAAGCCATAAGAAGTCCCATTTGCAGTTTACAAAAAGTTATGTAGGGGACAGAATAAGCATGTGGAAGAAGGTGCTCCGGTCAAATGAGACCAAAATTTAACTTTTTGACCTACATACCAAACACTGTTGTGAACATGTATGAAAACTGTCTAGGTATAAGACTTTCTTTATTTTCCATAGCAACCAATCAGAGCTCCCCTTTCATTTTTTCAGAGCACTATATTAAAGGGGTTGTCTCGCTACAAAGAATAGCTTTCAAAATGTAGGGAACACTAAATGAAGACATTTTCCAAATACATTGCTTTGTTAATCTTTTTTTTGTTAAGGAGCTACAAATGATTTTATCACCTTCCTGGCTCTACTTGGTTCTCCCAGTGACCGACCTGTGTAATCACACAGGTCAAGGCAGCGGCAGCCAGTGTGAGAGCATATGTGTTATCTGAACTTTCAGACAAAAGCAGGTAATTACTGCTGCTTACTTTAGAAAAATCTCCTGCTAGCAGTTTCAGAGAAGTTTCTAAGCTAATCTAAACTAATTAGCAGACTGAAAACACGGAGTTTAATACACAGAGTGAATGCACTGAGCTCGTATGCTAATTACAGACAGTCTGACCAGAAAGTGACAGGATGCATCTATGAAACTCTGAGGGGAGACAACCCTTTTAAATCAAAGGGGAGCTCTGATCTGTTACTATGGGAAACAAATAAAGTCTTAGTGTCACGGTTGGAAGTAGTGGATCCTCTGGACCACCGCAAGCGATGGCGTAAGCCACGCCAGAGAGCGGAATCTAAGTAGGTCCCGGTTTTCACCAGAGTCCTCCGCAAAGCGGGATGGACTTGCTGCGGCGGGAGTCTACCAGGTCGCTACCCCTGACGTGACTTGCTTGCGGAGACAGCCGAGGTGTAGCGTGGTACAAAATCGTCAGGCAGGCTCGTAGTCGGGGACAGACAGAAGGTCAGGACAGGCGGAAAAGTTTGTGGTCGTGGACAGGCAGGAAGGTCAGGGCAGGCGGCAAGATTCGTGGTCGAGGGACAGAGGCAAACGGTACGGTACACAGTAATCAGAACAAGGCTTAGGAACGCTTTCTCAATAGGCAATGGGCACTAAAGATCCGGTAAGGGCATCAGGAAGAGGCAGGCTTAAATAAGGGCAGCAGCCGGCAAAACCCAATTACCGGTGCGCTGGCCTTTTAAATGTAACAGAGCCGGCGCGCACCCTAGGGAGCGGGGACGCGCGAGCCGGGGGACGGGAGCAGCCACAGGAGCGTGGACGGGTAAGTGAGCCAGGACTCGGCCGCCGGAGCAAGCGCATCCGCTGCCCGACATGCGGGTAGTGGCGCCGCCAGACTGGAAAGCACGAGTGCGCCTGCGACCCGTGTTGAGGATCGCAGGGGCATCCATGACAGTACCCCTCCCCCCTTTGGCCTCCCCCTCTTTCTAGCCTGAAGAAAGCTCTGAACAATACTCCGGTCCAGAATATTGTCCTCTGGTTCCCAGGACCTCTCCTCAGGCCCGAACCCCTTCCAGTCGATGAGGAAAAACCAGAACTTCTTTTACAGTGAAGACGTTGGAGGCGTCGGCCTAAGGGGTAGGGGAAGCAGGTTCCCGTGAGAAGCGATAAAGGATGACCGATTTCAAAAGAGAGACATGGAAGGAGTTCAGGACCCGCATCGTAGGAGAAAGACGAAGTTTATAAGCCACTGGGTTTATGTGCTGCAGCACCTCGAATGGACCCAAGAATCGAGGACCAAGCTTGCAGCTGGGGACCTTGAGGCGGATTTACCTAGCCGACATCCAACTTAAAGCATATCGGTAGATTTTGAATATATATATCGCGACCACTAATTACCCTATATAGGAGCTCTGTCCATCTGTATGCTCAGAAGCGAACGTTGTGCTATGGGGAAGCACTAAAGTTCATCATTGGACTGATGCTGAGTTTGTGTTCATGAACTGTCCGACCACACTGCTATGTTGGCAAAAACGCAAGTAACATTGTAACTTTGTTTACTACTACTGCTGTTATTTTGATACAATAAAAATAGATTTATATTACCCGATCGGGTTACAAAGAGTGGTACCTAGCAAGCAACCATACTTTGTCTCTAGGAGAGAAAATTGGGGGAGGTCTTCGTCTCCTGTCAGCTCCTCCACGGAAAGGACCTCAAAGGGCACCGAGAGGGGGAGGGGCGGGCAGGGATGTCGACCATAGACAATGAAGAAGGGGGGCGGCACCAGCGATTTCCGAATCTAAAGAGTTATAGGAAAACTCTGCCCAGGGTATCAAATTAGACCAATCGTCCTGAAGTGCAGAGACGAATTGATGTAGGTATCAGACCAGTGTCTGGTTAACCCTCTCCACCTGTCCATTGGACTGAGGGTGGTAAGCCAAAGAGAAGTCCAATTTCACTTGGAGTTGCGTACATAGGGAGCGCCAGAACCTAGAAATAAATTGGACCCCCCCGATCCGACACGATGTGTTGGGGAAGCCCATGCAGCCGGAAGACGTGTTGAAAAAACAGGCTGGCGAGACGCGGAGCAGAGGGTAGACCAGGCAGAGAGGTAAAGTGAGACATTTTGGAGAACCGATCTGTAATCACCCAGATAACGGTATTTCCAGAGGAAGGAGGGAGATCGGTGACAAAGTCCATAGCCACATAGGTCCAAGGACAGCTGGGGATCGGCAGTGGCTGAAGCAGACCCGCTGGCTTGAGACGAGGCATCTTGTTACGGGCACAGGAGACGCAGGATTCCACTAAGTCCCGAACATCTTGTGCCAGGCCGGGCCACCAATAGAATCGAGAGATGAGGGAGCAGGACTCCTGGATTCCCAGCCATACGAGAACAGTGACTCCACGACAATATCCTCTTCCGCAATGTCGGCCGAACGTATGACTTTCCGGGCGGAATTCGTCGTAGGTCTACGGGCGCAGCAGAGATGAGCCGTTCTGGAGGGATAAAGTGGCGTGGAGCGGGTTCTTCCCCAATAACATCAGAGGCACAGGAGAGAGCGTCGGCCTTGACATTTTTCTCTGCGGGGCGGAAAAGGATAAGAAAGTTAAACCTGGAGAAAAAGAAGATCCATCGAGCTTGATGTGGATTCAGCTGCTGGGCTGTTAAGATAATGTTTTTATGATCGGTGTAGATGTTGACCGGATGATGGGCTCCCTCCAACAGATAGCGCCATTCCTCCAAGGCTAGCTTGATGGACAGTAATTCCCGATCGCCAATGGAGTAGTTCCTCTCTGCAGCAGAAAAGGTTTTGGAAAAAAAAACGCATGTGATTGTCTTGCCCTTGGATCCCTTTTACAGCAGAACCGCCCCGGCCCCCACCGAGGACGCGTCCACCTCCAGAAAGAATGGTCTCTCCGTATCGGGCCGGGAGAGTACGGGTGCAGAGGCAAAGGCCGACTTCAGCTTAAAAAAGGCCTCCTCTGCCGCTGGTGGCCAGAGCTTCGGATTGGCATTTTTCTTGTTTTTTTTTTTTTTAACCATAAACTTTTTATTGGTCAGTAGTACAAACAGAGTACAGTATATGTCATTGTAAGACCAAATTTCAACTTTTATCCCCAAAACACAACCCAGCCCACCTCCCAAATCCATCTCCAGATTCAGAGCAGTAAACATCCATTACAATCACATAGCAATGCAATATTAATAACATTCAGTTCTTGTCACAATAAAAATTGTACCTGGCTGTCGGACGGCCTCCATCCACACAACTGCCATAGACACAGTCCCAGTAACCTCTACACCGAGATCACCAACACCCTATACCTAACTAAGTTCGGTGCAGCAAGACCAGAAGTATCCAGCCATTTAGCCCATATTTTATTATACTTAAGTTTGGCTCCTCTCTTATAATACACCCCTCTCTCCAGAGCAATCAGCCAGTTCACTTTATTAACAAATTCCTGTGCTGACGGAGGTTCTGCATCCAGCCACTTTGTCGCTATTAATTTCCTTGCCATAAATAAAAGTCTAGATATTGCGATTTTCTCAGCCTCTGAAACCGTTAAGTCTCCTACATATCCCAAAATACAAACCAACGGATTCATCTCCACTGTAATTTGAAAAATACGCTGGATCAATTGGACAATAAAAATCCCTGAAGCACAAAAAGTTCGGACAACCAGGGGGTATTCCAAATCCCGGTATAGGATGTGCAGCCCTGAAGCCCAAAATCCACCCGTAATTTCCACCACAGTTTATGCATCAGATATAAAGTTGGAAACTTTTTGGAGTGCACTAAAAAAGTTTTTGCCTCCAGTTTACCATAAAGATTGGGAGAATTAAAATAGTGGCGTAATAGTTTCAAGTTTAAATCCTTATCCCCCTCCCCATCCCAATCTCTCATATATTGCAGTTGTGCTGCCAAGAAGTAAACTGCTGGATTAGGAATTGCCAACCCTCCCTCGTCCTTTGCCAGTTGCAGAGTTTCTAGCTTTATCCGGGCATGTGTCCTGCCCCAGATAAGGGCTCTGAAAATAGCATTGACTTTAAAAAAGAATCTCTGGGGGAGCCAGATTGGAGAGTTATGTAGGAGGTACAACAACTGGGGCATCCAAATCATCTTAACCAGATTTGATCTTCCCGCTATCGATAATGGTAATTTACGCCAGACATCCAAATTATTTTTAAATTTAACTAGCAATGGATCCAGATTCAACCGCCCAAATTCCTGTAAATTCACAGAAATATTTATACCCAGGTATCGGAAAGAATGGGACACTAGAAGTGGTATATCTCCGGGGAGAGTAAATTGATCCATGGCATCCACTGGCATAAGGACAGACTTCCCCCAATTAATTGTCAACCCAGAGTAGGCACCATAGCTTTTAATGTCATTAATTGCCTCTGGCAATGAGCCGCCAGTATTAGCAGCATTTTTCTTGGTTAATGCCACTATAGGTGACACCAGTGAGGAAAAATGTGGTATGAACTGCCTATAGTAATTGGCGAATCCTAGGACCCTTTGTATGGCTCAAAGACCCACAGGTCGTGGCCACTGTAGGACGGCGGACAACTTCACGGGTTCCATCTGCAGGCCCTTGTCGGAAATGACGTAGCCGAGGAAAGGAAGACTTCTCTGGTGGAACTGGCATTTTTCGATCTTGGCATAGAGGCGATTGGCCCTTAGACGCTTGAGGACCTGTCGTATGTGCACTTGATGGGACTCAAGGTCAGCAGAGAACACCAGAATGTCATCCAGATAGACGACTACGCATGTGTACAAGAGATCCCGGAATATGTCGTTGACGAATTCTTGAAAGACGGCAGTTGCATTGCAGAGCCTGAAGCGCATGACAAGGTACTCGAAGTGCCCGTCGCAGGTATTGAAGGCGGTCTTCCATTCGTCCCCCTTCACGTATCTGGGTGAGGTTGTAAGCCCCACGCAAGTCCAAGTTGGTGACTATCTTGGCCGCCCGAAGCCGATCAAAGAGTGCCGTAATCAAGGGAAATGGGTAGCGATTTTTTACGGTAATTTTATTGAGGCCCCGATAATCGATACACGGATGTAGAGATCCATCCTTCTTTGTCACGAAAAAGAACACGGCTCCAGCCAGAGAGGAGGACTTACGAATAAACCCTCTCTGGAGATTATCCTTGATGTAGGTGGACATGGCCTAGGTCTCAGGCACCGACAGAGGGTAAACCCTGACCCGTGGAGGAGATGTTCCGGTCAGAAGGTCAATAGGGCAGTCATAGGAGCGATGAGGAGGCAAGGTCTCAGCTTGCTTCTCGGAGAAGACGTCAGCAAACTCTTGATACAGAGCGGGAAGGCCCGCCAGAGGCTTAGACGGTACAGGAGAAGCAGTAAGCAACGGGCGAAGTGCCACCAAACAGCGAGACCGACATTCTGGTCCACAACGCAAGACTTCGCCCGTCTGCCAGTTGAGCACAGGAGCATGGTGCTGCAGCCACAGTAGCCCCAGAAGGATGGAAGAGGAAGACCGAGGTAGCACATAGAACGTAAGTCTCTCCTTATGTAGTGCCCCCACTTGAAGGAACAGAGGCTCAGTGCGGTACCGGACTGGATCGCTGAGGATCTCCCCACTGACAGAGGAGATGGCCAGAGGTTTCTCCAAGCGAACCACGGGGAGCTTATGCTGAGACACCAGGGTAGCGTCCAAGAAATTTCCAGCCGACC
The DNA here is from genome assembly GCA_025379985.1 of Phyllomedusa bahiana. Taxonomy (NCBI): domain Eukaryota; kingdom Metazoa; phylum Chordata; class Amphibia; order Anura; family Hylidae; genus Phyllomedusa; species Phyllomedusa bahiana. The sequence continues at coordinate 94,758 of JAODAL010008668.1, read as the reverse complement.
CAGAGTCCAAGAAGGCTGAGGCTTGAAAGTGGGTGCCCGGCCCAGTGCCGAGTAGAACGGGTATGGTCAAGCGAGGAGAGGCCTTGCTCTCACCTAGGAACGCCTCTCCCATAAATCCTAGGTGAGTGGGTTTCCCGAACGCTGAGGACGAAGGGGGCAGCCCCAGCGGAAATGTTCGGGGCTGGCACAATAGAGGCACAGGTTTTCTTCTCGCCGCCGGGTCAGCTCCTGTGGAGTCAAGTGAGCTCTGTCCACTTGCATGGGTTCCTCAGTAGCAGGCAGGGAGGACAACTGTGGCGGCCTCTGGAATACAGGAGCTAGGCGGGGAAACCGACGACCCCTGGCAGGTTCGCGTTCCTGGCGTAGCTCTTCTCGCCGTTCAGAAAAACGGATATCGATCCGAGTGGCCAAAGAGATGAGGTCACTCAAGGAGGAAGGCGGATCACGGGTAGATAAGGCATCCTTGATCTGGCTGGAGAGGCCTTTCTTGAAGGTGGCGGCTAAGGCCGCATCGTTCCATGACAGTTCCGAGGCCAGGGTGCGGAACTGTACCGCGTAATCACCCACCGAGGAGTCGCCTTGATGCAGATTTAGTAAGGCGGTTTCAGCAGAAGAGGCTCGGGCGGGTTCCTCAAACACACTGCGGAACTCGGTGAGGAAGGCGGCGAGGGTAGCCGTGACCGGATCATCTCTGTCCCACAGAGGGGTAGCCCAGGCCAGGGCTTTCCCGGAAAGAAGGCTGACCACAAATGCGACCTTTGACCTTTCCGTAGGGAATTGGTTCCCCATTAACTCGATGTGCAGGGAACATTGGGTGATGAAGCCCCTGCACGTCTTGGAGTCCCCATCGAACTTGGACGGCATAGACAGCCGAAGCCTTGGACCAGCAGCCGGAGTGGAAGCCGAAGGTGCAGCGGAAGCCACTGGAGCGGGTTGTTGCTGCTGGGTGGCCAGGCACTGCTGCATCATGGCACAGAGATGGCTGAGTTGCTGGGCCTGCTAAGCGATCTGTTGGGATTGCTGCGCCACGATGGTGGTTAGATCAGCGACGCTGGGCAGAGGCACCTTTGCGGGATCCATTGCTGATCTTACTGTCACGGTAGGAGGTAGTGGATCCTCTGGACCACCGCAAGTGATGGCAATAGCCACCCCAGGGAGCGGAATCTAAGTAGGTCCCGGTTTTCACCAGAGTCCTCCGCAAAGCGGGATGGACTTTTTGCGGCAGGAGTCTACCAGATCGCTACCCCTGACGTGACTTGCTTGCAGAAGCAGCCGAGGTGTAGCGTGGTACAAAATCGGAAGGCAGGCTCGCAGTCGGGGACAGGCAGGTTGGTCAGGGCAGGCGGCAAGGTTCGTGGTCGTGGACAGGCAGGAAGTTCAGGGCAGGCAGCAAGATTCGTGGTCGAGGGACGGAGGCAAACAGTACGGTAAACAGTAATCAGAACAAGACTTGCAATGGGCACTAAAGATCCGGCAAGAGCATCAGGAAGAGGCAGGCTTAAATGAGGGCAGCGGCCTGCAAAACCCAATTACCTGTGCGCTGGCCCTTTAAATTTAACAGAGCCAGCAGGCGCACACCCTAGGGAGCGGGGACGCGCGCGCGCCGGGGGACAGGAGCAGCCGCGGGAGCATGGACGGGTCAGTGAGCTGGGACTCTTACTGGGAGGCACGGGTGCGCCTGCGACCCGGGTTGAGGGTCGCAGGGGCACCCGTGACACTTAGACCTAGACCAGGGGTGGGCAATTAATTTTTCCATCGGGCCGCATGAAAAAGTGCGATGCATTTGGAGGGCCGGACTAATAAGAACATAGGGTGAACGGGGGAAAAAAATCGTTTTTTGCGTGATTATTTTTGTGGAAACTTACTGGGGGATGTATCTATATACCTGCCTTACTCATGGTACACAGTAAGGCAGGTATATACAGCTCTCCTCAGTAAGGTAGGTATGTAGATGTATGTCCCCTCAGTCAGTCAGGTATATACAGCTCCCCTCAGTCAGTCAGGTATATAGATATAGGTACCCGGAGGCAGGTATATAGATAGATACAGCTACCCACAGGCAGGTATATAGATAGATACAGCTCCCCACAGGCAGGTATTTAGATACAGCTCCCCACAGGCAGGTATATAGATAGGTTCAGCTCCCCTCAGGCAGGAATATAGATAGGTACAGCTCCCCACAGGCAGGAATATAGATAGGTACAGCTCCCCTCAGGCAGGAATATAGATAGGTACAGCTCCCCTCAGCCAGGAATATAGATAGGTACAGCTCCCCTCAAGCAGGTATATAGATAGCTATAGCTCTCCTCAAGCAGGTATATAGATATAGCACCCCTCAGGCAGGTCTATTTAAGGCTCCAAACAGGCAGGTATATAGCTATTTAGGGCTCCATACAGGCAGGAATATAGTAAAAGCTCCACACAGGCAGGTATATATTTAGTTCAGGCTCCATACAGGCAGGTATATAGTTAAAGCTCCACACAGGCAGTTATATAGCTAGTTAGGTCTTCCCACAAGCAGGTAGGGCTTCCCACAGGCAGGTATATAGACAGGGCTTTCCACAGGCAGGTATATAGACAGGGCTTCCCACAGGCAGGTATATAGACAGGGCTTCTCACAGGCAGGTATATAGACAGGGCTATCCATAGGCAGGTATATAGACAGGGCTTCTCACAGGCAGGTATATAGACAGGGCTTTCCACAGGCAGTTATATAGACAGGGCTATCCACAGGCAGGTATATAGACAGGGCTATCCACAGGCAGGTATATAGACAGGGCTATCCACAGGCAAGTATATAGACAGGGCTTTCCACAGGCAGGTATATAGACAGAGCTATCCACAGGCAAGTATATAGACAGGGCTTTCCACAGGCAGGTATATAGACAGGGCTATCCACAGGAACGTATATAGACAGGGCTATCCACAGGCAGGTATATAGACAGGGCTATCCACAGGCAGGTATATAGACAGGGCTTTTACAGGCAGGTATATAGATAGGGCTTCTCACAGCAGGTTATTAGGTGCGTCCCACAAGCAGGTATATAAATAGGGCTTCCCACAATCAGGTAATAGATATGCTTCCCACAGGCAGGTATATAGCTGCTTCCCACAGCAGGCATATAGATAGGGCTTTCCACAGGCAGGCATATAGATAGGGCTTCCCACAGCAGGTATATAGACAGGGCTATCCACAGGAAAGTATATAGACAGGGCTATCCACAGGCAGGTATATAGACAGGGCTATCCACAGGCAGGTATATAGACAGGGCTTTCCACAGGCAGGTATATAGACAGGGCTAGCCACAGGCAGGTAATAGACAGGGCTATCCACAGGAAAGTATATAGACAGGGCTATCCACAGGCAGGTATATAGACAGGGCTTTCCACAGGCAGGTAAATAGACAGGGCTTTTACAGGCAGGTATATAGATAGGGCTTCTCACAGGCAGGTATATAGCTGCTTCCCACAAGCAGGTATATAAATAGGGCTTCCCACAATCAGGTATATAGATATGGCTTCCCACAGGCAGGTATATAGCTGCTTCCCACAGGCAGGCATATAGATAGGGCTTTCCACAGGCAGGCATATAGATAGGGCTTCCCACAGGCAGGTATATAGACAGGGCTATCCACAGGCAGGTATATAGACAGGGCTATCCACAGGCAGGTATATAGACAGGGCTATCCACAGGCAGGTATATAGACAGGGCTTCCCACAGGCAGGTATATAGACAGGGCTATCCACAGGCAGGTATATAGACAGGGCTATCCACAGGCAGGTATATAGACAGGGCTATCCACAGGCAGGTATATAGACAGGGCTATCCACAGGCAGGTATATAGACAGGGCTTTTACAGGCAGGTATATAGATAGGGCTTCTCACAGGCAGGTATATAGCTGCTTCCCACAAGCAGGTATATAAATAGGGCTTCCCACAATCAGGTATATAGATATGGCTTCCCACAGGCAGGTATATAGCTGCTTCCCACAGGCAGGCATATAGATAGGGCTTTCCACAGGCAGGCATATAGATAGGGCTTCCCACAGGCAGGTATATAGTTTTATGACCAAAATAACAAACAGTAATACTCACCTTGGCTTACCTGCTTCCCGGCCGAGCGTGCTCGTCTTCTATCCGAGGAGCTTCCTGGGCTGGTCGGCGTGATGACGTCATGCCGCCAGCGCCGGGACGCTCCTCAGTCAGCTCCTGGGCCCGCACAGAGTTATTACTGTGTGTGCGCCCAGGAGAGGCAGCGGCGCGGTGAGCGGAGTTCATCGCGTTGCTGCCTAATTCACCAGTAATAGTAGCGCTGACGCCCCGGCGGCCTCTCAGCGAATACCCGGCCGCGCGGGCACGTCAGCGCTACTATTAGCAAACCTGGGCATGGTACGCCGCGGGCCGCATCCACGACCTGGCGGGCCGGATGCGGCCCAGGGGCGTACTTTGCCCAGGTCTAACCTAGACAGTTTTCATACATTAGTCCCTATGTGTGGAGGAAAGCCAACACTGCACATCACTCTGAACATACCATTTCCATTGTGAAGCATGTTGATGGCAGCATCATGATGTGGAGAGGCTTTGCTTCAGCAGGTACTGGGAAGCTGGTCAGGTTGATAGAAAGAGATGGATGGAGTTAAATATGGGCCAATCCTACAGGAAAACTCGTTAGAGACAGCAAAAGACTTGAGACTGGGAGGTAGATTCACCTTCCAGCAGGACAACAACCCTAATACAACCAAAGCTACAGTGAAATGTTTTAAATCAAAGCAGATTCTTGTGCTAAAATAGCCCAGTCACAGTTCAGACCTAAATCCCATTGAGAATCTGTGGCAGGACTTGACAGCTGCTTTTCACAAATGTTTGTCGATCAATCTAACTGAGCTAGAGCTATTCTGCAAAGAAAAATAAAAAATTCCAGCCTCTAAATGTGCAAAGCTTGTAAAGACACAGCCCAACAGACTGCAGCAGTCATTGAAGCTAAAGGTGGACCTACAAAATACGGACTGATCAATCAGACTGATTGGCTGGATACATATGCATGCCACACTATTCAGTTTTTTGATTTGCAAACATTTGGAAAAGCACAAATCATATTCTTTACACTTCACAAATACTTGCTACTTTGTGTTGCTTTGTCACATAAAATATCAATAAAACACATTTAAGTTTATGGCTATAGCATTTAAAAAATGAGGAAAAGTTCAAAGGGTATGAAGACTTGCAACATAGACATGCAGCCATACTCACAGCTCAATGGCTAAACAAAAGACTATTCCCAGTAGGAGGCAAAACAAAGCCCTAGTGCTACATGGGATAAGTTGCTCAGGTGCAGAATACTGCTGAACAATTGTTCACACATCTATTCATGATGGGAGAGGAACAAATGTTTAGTAAAAAACTTAACACTGGATAAAAACCAGTTCACACCATAATGCCAAAAAGCCACAGCACTATAAAAGGGAGATTGCTTGGCTGTAAAAATATTGATAAACAACCACTCACACACCTGCTATCCGTGATGGGGGTGATTGCTAGTATTACAATTGCACGTTAAATAAGGCTTATACAGAGTTACAGTTATTCGGTTCCGAGTGGTGGACCATGCTGGCTTACAACCAATGGATGACGCCCACACTATTTGATTGAGCAGGTTGCCCAGCATATTCCAGGTGCCCAGCACAAAATACTGACACCCTCTGCTCCCCAGTATTACAGGGCAAAAATCCATTCTGAAAAAATATCAAACATGAGGTATTAGTTGATATGTTGACCAAAGTACGCAAGCTCGCAGCCCATGTCAATGGTCACAAGGGTTATATTATTTGAATCAGGCTTTCTGCCTGACAGACAGGGGAATTCCTTCTGACTCGGCCCACATACAGTGATTGACAGCTTCCACTGTATGTGGACTGGGTAAGCAGGGCTTTCACTTTCTCTTTTAGGAATCCTATCAGGATTTACCTTTCTTTGTATTCAGAAACCCTACTGATCATATAAACCTATCCTATCCTGATAGGATAGGGTAGCAAAAAAATCACCTGACAGGTTTGCTTTAAACCACCTTTTCATAAGTATGGAATACCTGAAATGAATAGCTTTTTAAACTAGATAATAAAAATTACAATAATGTAACCATCTTCTCTGCCACCAGTATAAGATAACGCAGCCCAGTTCTTCCCCATTCACCATCATGCAAAATGGAAATGTCCTCGCCCCATCCTCAGGATTCAGCAATGCAGCTGCGGTGAGTATAATACATGTGTATGATGACACCTTTACTCTTATTGTGATTGATATTTCCCAGTGCTGAGCGTTTCACATGACTTACAGGTTTATCCCATCATGTGTGACACTAATGACTTAGCGTGCTTTCACATGGTGCAGTTTTGCGGTGTTTTTGGCGCGGTTTTTCTGTAAGAATACTGCACTGCAGTAGAACTGCCTTTATTAATACTAAGCTTCTTTCAATTTCCAAAAATGTTTGGAAAGATGTTGCAAGTTATTATGTTTAGGGTTATTTCACACGATGAATTCTAACATGGAATTTGATGCGTTAAAATCCACTTGCAAACTGAACCAGGTCCAGCACGGATTTCAGATCTGTGGTTGCAGGAAAAAAAAAGAATCAATATGTCCATTTAAGGGCAGGCAAGATGCGGATTAGCCTCACTGAAATAGGGCCAACCCTCTGCAAAGTTAAAATCCTCAGCAGAAACCCAAGTTATTGCTTTGGATTTATGCCGACATTGGATTTTTCTGATATGTGAACATATTCTAAAAGTCTGCAAGACTATAAACACAAGAACTGATTACTCACTTTTAACTTTCTAAACAATTTAAGAAACTGAATAAGGGTATGTTCACATGGCGTAATTGCGGCACGTAAAGTATGCGCCGCAATACGGCGGGTGTTTTGGGAGTCGCGCTGATAAGTGCGTATTCCCAAAGCACAGGGGGAGGGAGTAACAGCCTGCCGGCCCCATTGACATGCATTACTCGCGGCGCATAATCGCCGCAAATAATTGACATGTCACTTATCTCCCCACTCGTACAATACAATCGTATTGTACGCGTGGGGGGACGAGGCGTAACCCAAAGTTCTCTATGAGAGCTGGATTACCGTAATTGCAGCACGCATCTCGCCGCGTATTAAACGCAATACGCGGCGAGATACACCCGCAATTACGCCTGAAAATAAGTCATGTGAACATACCCAAAAGCTTACGGTTGATAAATCCATTGTTACTGCTGTACACCACCGCAACATAAAATACACACCAAAAACGCCACAAAACCGCACTGTGCGAAAGTGCAATGACCAGTGTGAAAGTACGTAATAGAAGCACTCTGGGATCTTTCAAAGATTTATTAAACTGATAACTGCAGAACTGGTAAAGATCAAACAGTAGTTAGGGTTTAGCTCTATTTGAATTGCTTGGGGCCTGGAGGTATTTCGACACGGTCTTCAGCGGGATGCCTGTGGGATGGTAGTCTACCTCTCTGTACGCACCTATTGTTTTCATGTCAGCTCTGCTCTCTCTCCTCCACTGCCGGTATTTCCCGAAATTTCTATTTGGGGCCTATCATGACCAAATTTCTCACATTCTCTTATTGTAAGGGGCAGAGACCTTTTTCCCTCTACTTGCTCTGCTCTGACTGCTCTCTCCAACTCACTCCCCCTCAGCCATTCCTGGGTTCTTATGTTCCTATTCTGGGTGTTCTGGCACCACCTACTCCCAGAAATTACCTGCTCCTTGCCTACAAAAGAACCCATATACTCTCAATTTTGCTGTTGCCTGGGCCGTCCTTTTCATGTAGATACCAATGGTCATGGGCATAACTATAGCCATAGCAGCTGCTATGGGGCCCAGAGACCTGAGGGGGCTCTTTCAGGTCAAAGAACATTATGTATTTTTGTAGAGTGAAACAAGTTGGTGGCTTTTAGAAGTGTTCCAGAACTGTGTGGGTTCTCTAATATATATGGCGCTAATATTTGTACTTTTTATTATAATCTTTATGTCTACTGTTTTAGATCCTTGTCATTAAAGGGGTTGTCTCACTACATTGATTCATCTTACCTCAGTCCTGTTTTCTTGGTTTCATTCTGAATTCAGGGGTGTGTTTACTGGCTTCTACCAGGCTGCAGTAGAAGTCAGGTCTGTAGCTATAGCGACCAATACTGGCAGCCTATCATGAGAGATCAAGCAGGTCTGTAGCTATAGCGACCTGAGGAGCTGATGCAGCCCATACAAAAGAGGATATCTAGGAATGGGTAGGACACTGTTAATTGACATTTATTGCAAAGTGACTTTAACATAAAAAGCAATCCTTGTACTGAGACAACCCCTTTAAGTGGTGAAACCCATTTAATTTTGCTATAGGGCCCTATAGATTCTAGTTATTTCTCTGACTCTTTGCACTCTATGCTGACAAAAAACAGACTATAAATGCATTTGTTAAGCTGAATAATTTATGTAAATGTCACTTTTTTTCATTTACTCCTCTTATACTTTACCATATTTTTAGTGAGGCTTCTTTTTTCCACAGAGTTACCAGCTGCAGATAGAAGTGACCGATAGTCTGGGGAACACATGTAATGGGACACTCAATATAAAAGTGCTCCCCGTGTATGACAACCCCGTCAACTTCACGTAAGTGTAGTGTGAAGGGGGGGCAGGGCAGAAGGGTTGTATAGAAGTAATCAGCTTAGACAGGACTGAGGCACTCGTCACTTAAACCTCAGACCTCACTGTCCTTCAGGGAGACCATGAAACAGGGACTGTTGTCACCCAAAAGTAACATTATTTTTAGCAACCAATATTGTTTTGTCTCTCAGGACCTCATCTGTATCTGTCACCATCATGGAAAATGGCGGACCCAACCAGCTGGTGACTGTGGTGAACGCCCTAGGAAAGAATGTTCTGTATGAGATGATTAACCCCAGCACAGCGTTCTACATAGAGTCAGGTAGCCACAAGCCAGGGCACAATAATTATTACATATTGGGACCTCTAGATCTGCCGCACACCTATGTAATTATGGTTTCTTATGTTCACAGTATCTGGAACCATCAGGACAACCTACAATTTGGACCTGGAAAAATATCCATCTCTGGTCTCCACAGTTCTCCAGGTTCGAGCTTATGACCGCTACAAAAGAAGCACCAGCGCAACTGTCACAGTAACTGTGACAGTGTTGGATGTCAACGACATTGCCCCGCAATGCAGCCCAGCAATGGTTGTGTGAGTGTCCATTCAGGGATTAATAGACGTGGTACTGTGCCGTGTCTGTACATAGAAAATCAGAGAAATAGTACTGTGCAGTGGCCATTTGTACAGGACAAGAGTGGTGGTACTGTGCTCTGCCATACATAGAGAATAAGAGAAATAGTACTGTGCAGGGACCATATATACAGGGCAGGAGTGGTGGTACTGTGCATTGTCCATACATAGCGACTCAGAGAAATAGTGCTGTGCAGTGGCCATATTTACAGGACAAGAGTGGTGGTACTGTGCTCTGCCATACATAGAGAATAAGAGAAATAGTACTATGCAGTGGCCATATGTACAGTACAAGAGTGGTGGTACTGTGCTCTGCCATACATAGAGAATAAGAGAAATAGTACTATGCAGTGGCCATATGTACAGGACAAGAGTGGTGGTACTGTGCTCTGCCATACATAGAGAATAAGAGAAATAGTGCTGTGCAGTGGCCATATGTACAGGACAAGAGTGGTGGTACTGTGCTCTGCCATACATAGAGAATAAGAGAAATAGTACTGTGCAGTGGCCATATTTACAGGACAAGAGTGGTGGTACTGTGCTCTGCCATACATAGAGAATAAGAGAAATAGTACTGTGCAGTGGCCATATTTACAGGACAAGAGTGGTGGTACTGTGCACTGACATACAAAGAGAAAAAGAGAAATAGTACTATGCAGTGGCCATATTACAGGACAAGAGTGGTGGTACTGTGCACTGCCATACATAGAGAATAAGAGAAATAGTACTATGCAGTGGCCATATGTACAGGACAAGAGTGGTTTTACTGTGCTCTGCCATACATAGAGAATAGGAGAAATAGTGCTGTGCAGTGGCCATATTTACAGGACAAGAGTGGTGGTACTGTGCTCTGCCATACACAGAGAATAAGAGAAATAGTACTATGCAGTGGCCATATGTACAGGACAAGAGTGGTGGTACTGTGCACTGTCCATACATAGAGAATAAGAGAAACAGTACTGTGCAGTGGCCATATGTACAGGACAAGAGTGGTGGTACTGTGCTCTGCCATACATAGAGAATAAGAGAAATACTGTAGTTCTATGCAGTGGCCATATGTACAGGACAAGAGTGGTGGTACTGTGCTCTGCCATACATAGAGAATAAGAGAAATAGTACTGTGCAAGGGCCATATATACAGGGCAAGAGTGGTGGTACTGTGTGCTGTTGATACATAGAGAATAAGAGAGGTGGTACTGTGCACTGCCCACCCATTCAGGACAAGAGAGGTGCTACTGTGTAGTGTCCATATACAGAGAACAAGAGAGGTAGAACTGTGCACTGAGCATACATCCAGGACAGGAGAGATGGTGCTGTGCTATTTTAGAGCACCATTAGTTCCAGGGTGCTGTACAGGGGGGTTACATACATAACATATGTTAAGCAAGTACAATGGCGACAATAAATGACTAACAACTGGTACAGAGGGAGAGAGGACCCTGCCCGCAATAGCTTAGAATCTGCAAGGAAGGAAAAAAGAGACAGAAGGTGAGAGGCAGACATGTTTGTGGGGTGTAGGGGCAGCGTGGTTATTGTGGGTTATAGGCGATCCTGAAGAGATGGGTTTTCAGGTTGCTTTTGAGGCTAGTGAAAGTGGGGTAGAGTCTGATGTGTTGAGGTAGTGAGTTCCAATGAGTGTGAGGGAAGCACAGGAGAAGTCTTGGAGGCAGTTGTGTGAAGAGTTGACACTTGGAGAACAGAGAAGAAAGTCCTGTGAGGAGCGGAGATTGCTTGAGGGGAGGCAACTAGAGAATAAGACAGGGATGTATGGAGGGGAGAGGTTATGGAAAGTCTTAAAGGTCATGGTTAGTAACTTGAACTGAATACACTGGGCAATGGGTAGTCAGTAGTAGTAGGGATTGCAGAGGAGTAAAGAGGAGAGAAGTGGATAAGATGGGCAGCAGAGTTGAGGATGGTTTGGAGGGGAGCAAGAGTGCTAGACGGGAGGCCACAGAGAAGGATGTTGCAGTAGTCTAGGCGGGAGATGACAAGGGCATGGACTAGCAATTTTGTAGTATCGAAGTTAAGGAATGAGCAGATTAGAGAGATATATTTCAGGTGGAGGCAGCAGGCGGAGGTAAGGGTTTGGATGCGTGGTATGAAAGACAGAGACGAGTCAAAGGTTATCCCAATGCAGTGGACCTGCAGGACCGGTGAGAGTGTAGAGCCATTAATAGTGATAGAGAAATCAGGTGGGGGGATAGAGTGGGACATACATATGGAATAAGAGAGGTAGTACTGTGCACATACATCTAGGACAAGAGAGATAGTGCTATCACTCTTCATACATAGAGAATAAGAGAGGTAGTACTGTGCACTGTGAATACATCCAGGACAGGAGAGATAGTGCTGTGCGCTCTCCATACATAGAGAATAAGAGAGGTAGTACTGTGCACATACATCTAGGACAAGAGAGCTAGTGCTATCACTCTTCATACATAGAGAATCAGAGAGGTAGTACTGTGCACTGTGAATACATCCAGGACAGGATAGTGCTGTGCGCTCTCCATACATAGAGAATAAGAGAGGTAGTGCTGTGCACTGCGCATACATCCAGGACAAGAGAGTTGGTGCTGTGTAGTGTGCATACATAAAGAACAACAGAGGTGGTACTGCACACTTCCCATATATCCAGGACAAGAAATGTAATACTGTGTAATGTCTATACATAGAGAACAAGAGAGGTAGCTCTGTGCGCTGCCCATACATCCAGGATGAGAGAGGTAGTACTATGTAGTGTCCATACAGTCAAGACAAAAGAGGTGGCACTGCGGAGTGTCCATAGCAAGAAAACAATAGTACTGTGCACTGCGCATACATCCAGGGCAAGACAGGTGACACTGTGTAGTGTCCATATCTGCAGGAAAAAAAGAGGTATTTCAGTGCACTGTCCATTCGTCCAGGACAAGAGTTGGTAAAGTGTAGTGTCTTTACATGAAAAACAGTTGGTACCGTGTACTACCCATACATCCATAACAAGACAGGTGATACTGTATAGTGTCCGTACATAGAGGACAAGAAGAGTGCTACTGTGCATTGTCTGTATACAGTACATAAGTGTGCAAACAGGAATGTTTGAAAAGATTTTCTGGGGATTTGGGACACATTTGTATCTCAACCCCGATAATTGTAATTCTGCTTCATCCTTAGAGATGTGGTTCCCCAGAACACAGCTATTGGTTACGCATTTGCGGATTTCCTCTGCACAGATCCAGATTATAACAGCACTGCACTCAGCTATTCCATTGTTCCCAATGCCAACTCCCTGTACTCTTTCCGTATGCAGGGCTCCACACTACAGGTGAGACGCCAGCCACACAACTTACCCAGGAGTGTGTCTCTTCTTCATGTGCTGTGTAGTTGAATATAATCTACTACTCCCTCTTATCAACCATTTAAGGCTTGGGAAAACTGTAGAACAGGTAAACACACTGGGGCAGATTTATCAAAACTAACTCGGCAGTGTAACGTTAGACTAGAGTCTTACAGTATTCCGCATTTATCATAGTTCTGATAAAACTGGTGCAGGTTAGGACTTCTCTTGTGGTTCCCCCACACTCTAGAACTCACTGCCCCAACACATCAGACTCTCCTCCACTTTCACCAGCTTCAAAACCAACCTGAAAACCCAACTCTTCAGGATGACCTATAACCCACAATAACCCTGCTGCGACTACACCCCACACACATGTCTGCGCCTCACCTTCATCTCGTTCCTCCTCCCTTGTAGATTATAATAAGCCTTCACTGGCAGGGTCCTCTCTCTATCTGCACCAGTTGTTAGTGATTTATTGTTGCCACTGTACATTGTTTGACATATGTTATGTATGTAACCCCCTCGAATGTACAGCGCCCTGGAACTAAATAAATAATAACTATCTAGTCTAACCTTACACCATTTTTAAGTTGGCTTACTTTATGCCACTAACTGCACCAACATTTTTGTGCATTTTCCGGTGCAGGGTGTCGCACGTTAAGCCAAACCCCTTTTTATAAAGCCACACCCCTTTAAAAACCAAGACCCACCCGCTTTGAAACTGTCAAAAACACATCATAAATGCTGTATAAAGCATGTACGACATTATCTTTGGTGCAAATTGCGGCAGAATTCTGGCGTACTGCCTTGATAAATGTGCCCCAATCTTTTGCTATCTGTTATTTAATAGATCAAGTAATGGAGAGGCGGCCTGTAGTATTCTACAATGAGGTGTACAAACCTTCCTGTCCCACAGCTCTCAACTTTATATCACATACTTCACGTGTCAGCCGATCCATACAACATCCCTGCACTGTCTCTGCCCTTTAATATTACCAGCCCTTTAATATTTAGGGCGGGTAATATTTAATATTTACATAACTATATGAATAAAGAAGGGAGTTGTCAGGCAATGGGATTTGGGAACCTTGGAGTCACAGTGGTTAATTTAAGATAAATCCCTGGATAGGCGGTGTATGGAGCTTGGGACCCCTCAAAGGTTTTTCTGTGGCCCTGTCAGGTGGTGAGCTGGGGAAGGGTTCAGCTTCTTTATTCTATAATCTGCACTTTTTCTCCCTAGATTAATAACACACTGAATTACGACTCTGCTGAGATGGCCAGCGTCAACTTCCAGTACTCAGCCACAGTTGTGGTGACAGACAATGGGACACCCAAAATGACCAGTGAGTAAAAGGCGGTTAAAAAGAGGGCAGTAAGCAGCAAAATCTTCAAGATCAGAGGTTAGTTTGAAGTCACCATCAAGTAATGTTAAAGGGGTAATCCCATCTCAGATATTTATGGCACATTCTCTGGGACCCACACGTATCTAGACAACAGGCCCCTGAACTTCTCCATCAAAACAGAGAGGTGGCCATGCATGTGCTGCACTCTCCATTCATTTCAATAGGAGTTCCAAGTAGGCTGTAGTCAGAACTTGAATAAAACAGAACGAAAAGTGCTACACATGCGCGGCCTCCTCTTTGTTTTGGAGAAAAAAGTCTGGTCTCTAGATAGGTGTGGCTCCCAAAGGTTGGACCCGCACTTAGCAGACATTTATGGCATATCCTATCCATATGCCAGAAATGTCTGAGATGGGAATGGGCTTGGACTGGCCCACAAGGGAGTAGGGCAAACCCCTGGTGGGCCCCTGTGTATGGCAGACCTAGAGCTGATTTTCAGGGACAAAGGAAGAGAAAGAGGCAAAGAACAAGAGTCATGTACATTAACTGTAGATTTGGCCCCAAGAATCAACTTTACTGATGGCTTCCTAGAATAAACTCTAATGATGGGCACCTACAATAAACTCCACTAACGGGCCCCTAGAATCAACTCCACTGATGTGCCCCTAGAATCACTTGCACTGGTTGGCCCTAGAATCAACTTTAGGGTTGGGACCCTGGCACCCCAGTCCAACACTGGATGGGAACACCCCTTTAACTTCCTTCTATAGAATTAATATCAGAGGAATCCATTATTAGTATTTACAAGAATGCCTCAAATCACATATTACTTAGATCCTGGCCAATAAAGCGGAGCTGCAGGATGCCGCAATTTGATGTGGGGAGGGGCAATGGTGGGACTCTCCATTTAAATGTGTGTCTTTGTTTTGCAGCCAATATTCCAGTCTTTATCACAGTTACCGCAGTCCATAATTATGACCCTAAATGTGTTGGGCCCTTCAGCTTCTCTGTTAATGAGAATGCACCTTTTGGGACAGTTGTGGGGCAGATAAATGCCACAGATGCCGACTACCCGTTCAACAATGTTCAGTTCTCAATTGATGGGGGACAGAATCCACCAGTCTTCTACGTCGTCCCAAGAACTGGTAAGACACACATTATACCAATATGATTCCCTCATTAAAGGGAAAGCACATCAATATCAGGAGAAAAAAAGATGCAGCAAATGACACAAAAGCAGGAATAGGCTCAAGAGAAAAAGTTTAGGTCCCATTTGTGGTATCTGTCAGGATGCTGTAGACCACAACTTCTTCCAATGAAAAACGCTATTCGTTTGCTAAATAGGGCAAACATACTTCAATTAGGAATATGTTTGCCCTATAGATGTCTATGGCCCTTTTGTGGCACCACCGAGGCATCCTTTGGCATCCTTTTTACAGTATCCTGATGGATACCACCAATAGGCTACCAAAACGAGATGTGGGTGTGATCTTACTAATCCTGGGGAATATGGGATTCAATATAAAACCAAATAGTTGTTGAGCTATGGATGGATCCAGTAATGGATATCTATTGACTAGCACCAAACAATGAGCTGCACAGCCGTTTGTTCAGTCTGTGTTTCTGCTGTCAGCATTTGATATGTGGGATGGAAACTCACTTGGATATTTAGGGATATTGGCTCATACTGTTATAGTAATGCAGGTTAATCCATTACAGGAGAGATCAAATTGCTTGGACCCCTCGACTACGAGACCAGGAGCAGCTACTCGCTATATATGAAGGTGGTTGACCTCAACAACGACATTGTGCCAGATCCTGTGAATCAGAAGACGACCTTCTGCACAATCACACTCAGTGTAACGGTAAGACATCTGCCCACGCTGCTCCTTCACTGCTCCAGTCATATGAGGCCCTGAGCCATAGAATTCTGTCCCGCATCCTCTAATTAGTAGAGATTTGTTAAAATGTATCAGTGCAAGTATAATATATCAGTCTGGAGTCCAGAATGTTCAGCTCACAGACAATTGTCTTGACTCAATACAGTTGTTCGAACCCTTAGCTATGAGAACAGTTAGGGCATGTCCCCATGGCACGGGTTTTCGGCCGTTTTTTCAGACGGTTTTGCAGACCATCTGAAAAACCAGCTGAAAACAAATACAGTGGGGCTCTATGGCACTTGCACATTCTTTCGTCCGGTTTTCGGATGGAATATGTGCTATTGAATGTGAAGGGGAGGGGCTTTTCTACACTCATCGCGGAGAAAAGCCCCTCCCCTCCCCCCGCGCGCGGTCATGGGGACGGCCGCAAAACAGGACAAACACCGATCGGATAAAGCGACCGGTATTTGTCCCTTGCCGTGGGGACGCACCCTTACAGTAATAGGGAAGACTATCTCTCAAAATCTTACCCCATGACTCTCCCTACCACCAGAACTGCAACACCTCTCCCTCAAATATGTCTCTAAGCTAACAACTGACCCTAATACAGAAGTTGGTTCTTGGACCCACCGAGTCACAGACAGGGCCCAACAGAACACTACCAAGTCCGAAGCCTAATGAGACTAACACAAGAAACAAGATACTTCAGCCTGACACAACGAAACAGTCAATGACCAGCACAGAACAATTGAACACCGCAGCACTAGACAAGATCAACTTCTATACTCTGCACAGATTGACATTTTCAGCTGAGCTTCATAGAGATCTAACAATCTCAGGTGTGCAACTCCTGGACCTAATAAGCTGAAGAAGATGAAATGGTTTTCACTTATTTCTGCAATTTTTTCTTTATGTCGTCTGTGTTATCCATCTTGTCTGTTCTAGGACTATAATGACAACCCCCCAGTCTGTACACCACCATTTTATTTCACAACAATATACTCTACCCTATCGACCACATCTTCTGTCCAGACGTTAACCTGCAGTGACAAAGATGCAACGGCACAGCTGTCCTACAGCATCGTGGGAGGTAAAGGGAAATTTGGATGAAAGGGTGTACTTGTACGCCCCCTTTGGCGTTTTAGACATTCCGGTTTTTTTCTCCATTCAAAATTTTGTACTTTGACGTATTATGATATAGTGTCAATGGAAACATGGCAGCATTTTAAATCCCAGCGTCCTTATAAAAATGCTGAGCTGCGCTGTGGATGGAGTCATTGCTGTATAATCTCAGAAACATCTCTGTACCGCAGGTAATGTTAATAGTCGTTTTCAGCTGAATGGCCCTAATGTGCTGCATAACCCATTCTCATTTAACCCGGATGGCGTAATGGATCCTGTGAACTACGAGCTGCTTATTCTGGTGACAGATAGTTCGGTTTCTCCAAAGTTCACCACCACAGCAACTGTGTTCATAACTGTCATCCCCTGGACCACAACACAGCCAACAACAACCAAAACGACCCCGGTAAGAGGGCGCATTGGGTGGGTCAGCAATGTTATATGTTCGTCATTATACCACAGTTGAGTCACAGTATTATGACCACCAGCTACTATCCAGAGTAACCGCTGTATGCAGCATGGACAGCAGCTAGACGGGCTGCGAGTGACTGGGAGGTATCTGGAGCCCACAGGTGCTGGAGGATGCTGTGGGTGAGGATCCATAGGGTGAATGCAGCGATTGAGGTGGTTCCAGTTGGTGGTGAGGTCCTCCAGACCTCCACTGTAGAGAGTTGGTCTGCCCTCGTACACCTTCGTAGCCGTGTTCACCTTTCCCATCAATGGCACATGGTTTCCGGGTTACTTAACGGCAATGGTGCCATTTGTCCATTCACCACACAGCACAAAACCTGTACATAAACTGCGCAGTTTCAGAAATACTGCCACTCTAGGCCTGTAAGCCAATGATCATTTCTGTTTGCAAATCTGATAAATCGTCCCTTTTACTTATGACAGGAATGAGGGATATGTGTGCAGACAGCCTATCACACACCTTATATACCAACCAAGCCAGCGCGCTACATATTACTTCCTTTATGAGGTACGCAGTGCTAAAGTCGAAAATAGGTAGTGGTCATAATAATGTGACTCAACTATCAGAGCCTTAGCAGGGATTATCAGATCCTAGACCCCATCATGGGTCTAACACAGGTCTAAAGAACATGTCAGAGAGTCATCATACCCCTTAAAGGGGTGATCTCACTACAAGGATTGCTTTTTATGTTAAAGATCTCTCAAAAACAAGCCCTTTTTGCAAATGTGTCCATTAACATTTTGGTTCCTACCTTTTTTCCTAAAAAAAGCCCCTTTTGGGGGGGGGGGGGGGGGGGGTAATTTTGGGGGGGGGGGGGGCTTTGGTCCTCAGGTTCTATAGCTACGGGCCCTTTTTTTGATTCTTCTGATAGGCTGCCACCAACGGGTTTACATGGGCCTACAGCCCGGGCCCTTCTACTGCGCCAAAGGGGGAAGGCCCAGAAAACCGCTCCTGAATTCAAAATGAAACCAAGAAAACGGGGACTGAGGAAAGATGAACCCAATGTATGGGGCAACCCCCCTTTTAACCCCCTTTAAAGCCCTTTTGACGTATCCATCCCGCCCCATTTTGGGTTTTGGGGGGTTCAGGGCACCGGGAAAGGTATGGATACGCCCCCTGAAAAAAACGCGCAAACTCTAAAGCAGGGGCCCGCGCGCCCCTTTTTTTCCACAGGTGTCAGTTTGTATTTTAAGCTGCACCCCCGAAACCCGTCGGCCCCGACCCGGATCGTTTCCGGAGGGGGGGGGCGGTTCCCCCCTTTAAATTTTATGGGCCGCCCAAACGGGTAGCAAAATTTAAAGAGAGACGTGGGAGGGGGATCGCCCCTTTCCTGCGTCTTTTTCCCGGCGGCAGAGGCACGGATCCAATATCCGTGAAAGCTCCTCCCTTTCCTACAGAAAAGCAGGGAAAGGGCAGAAAATTTTCCTTTCGGGTTGTCTAGGGACTCACGATCCCCCGGCCCCTTTGCCCTGTGGGCCCATGGCCCGGCATCGTGATTAAACAGTTGTCTTTTAAAGGAACCAGTCATAGCAACAAGGAATGCCAGGAAACCTATTAATGAGAATCTAAAGATCTCTCATTCAAATCCCCTAGGGGCTTGGAAAAAGAAAAATTTAAAAATGTAAAAAAAAGGGGAAAAAAAAAAGAAAAAAAAAAAGGGTGAAAAAACATGTAAAAAAAAACACAAAAAATAAAATAAAAATAGTACACCGCCCTTTTTCCCCTTTACAAAACCCCAAATTCGCCCCAAAAAAGATCAAAAAAAAAATAAAGTACCCTATTTGGTTTTTCGCCTTGGGGCCCGGTAACGATCTGCCCAAAAATCTTTCATGTTAATTAACCCTTCCCGGTGACCGCCGTAAAAAAAAAAAAAAAAAACAATCACAAAAAATTAAAGGGATTATTTTCATCCCCCAGCACATAAATTTTGGAATAAAAAAGCGTTTTCAAAAAAAACCCCTCCTAAAAAACGCAAAAGTTTTTACCAAATTAAACCCCCGTTAGTTGATCCCGAAAAAAAAAAAAAGTCCTTATACAGCTTTTAAATACGGAAAAAAAAAAAAATGTATAGCTCTCAAAAACTTTAGCGATGCATAAATTTTTGTTTTAACCCCACTAAAAACACTTTTTTTTTTTTTTTTTTAAAGTGCTTTTAACATAAAAAAAACAAAATAAAAAGGGGATCCCCCATTTAAAAATTAGCGACCCAAAGAGTAAAGCTAACTTAACACGGATACTGCACGGTGGCCCTGTTAAAAAAAAAAAAAAACACTTTCTAGGGGTTTCAGTTTTTTTTCTTCACCCTGGGGCCCCCCCCAAAAAAATTTTGGGGATTTAAAAACGATCAAAAAGAAAACCTTGCCCCCCCCCAAAAAAAGATATAATAAAAAACCGTCAAACTCCTTTGCAAAAAAAAAAAGTTACACAAACCCCAAACACAGAAAAATTTTTTAAAAGTTTTGGCTCCCCAGACTTTTTGGCGATGCAAAAACGTATTTTCCTTTTTTTGAAAAAAAAGTGTTTTTTAAATTTTATTTAAAAACAGTTTTAAAAAATAAAAAATATACAAAATTGGGTTTTCGGTGTTTTCAATTATTTGACCTCCCGAAATAAAAACTACCATGTTTATAAATACCGTACAGTGAAACCCTAAAAAAATAAAAAAAAAAAACACAACCCAAAATTGCCCGTATTTTGTTCAAAACCTCTCAGAAAAAACCCTTTAAAAAAAATTGAACATAGCATTATATGACCCCATAAAGGTTTCCCAAAAAAAAACTTCAACACATCCCGCCAAAAAAAAAAGCCCATACACAGCTCTGCACACAGCAAAAATAAAAAAGTTTTGGCTGTCAAAAAGGACAACTGAAAAAACGCAATTTTTTTTAGACGTATTTTTTTTACTTTTTTAAAAAAGTAATTTTAAAACCCGAAAAACTTTTTAAAAACTATATCATTGTAAAATTTTTTACAACCCCCATAGTAAAATTATCCCCCTCATTTTGACTGCAAGGGGGGTGCTGTAAAATTTAAAATTTTAAAAAAAAAATGACCGAACTGCGTTTTTTCCCCCCCCTTTTTTATTGCCCATGCCCAAAGAAAAAATATGGAAAACCTGTTTCATCCCAAAAAGCGAAAACATCCCTAAAATGAGATCCCTGATGGGTGTTTAAACTAAAAAAGGGGGGGGCTTCCCCCAAGGGTTTTTCCTGTTTGGTAAATTTGGGGGGGTTTTTCAAATGCGACATTTCCCCAAAAACCAAAATCGCGTTCCAAAAGCCAAAATTAGGGCTCCCTCCCTTATACGCCCTCCCATGCCCCCCACAGCAGTTTACACCCTACATTTTAGGGAAATTTCCCAACTGGGAAATTGCTTAAAAAAGGGGGTTTTAAGGGGGTTTTTTTTTTCCCGGGTTTTCCCTTTTTATTTTGAAACATTTTTTAAAACCCAAAATTGGAGATTAAAAGAAAAAAAAATTTTTTTCATTTTCCCCGCCTTATGCAAAAAAAAATTTGGGGAATCACGTGTGGGGTCTATAATCAATTTTACCCCTGGAAAATTTCATTAAAGGGGGGTAGTTTCCCAAAATGCGGGCTAATTTTAGGGGTTTTTTTATTAAAGTTTTTTTGGGACCTTAGGGTGCCCCAAACCATTTTTAAATTTGGGGTCAATTAAAAACGTATTGAAAATTGTGACCCCAGAGATAGTTTGGTGCTCCTCCTATTTTGGGGCTTTAATGGATGGGGCCAAAATTTAAAGCAAATAGGGGCCAAAATATGGGGTATCCCCTAAAAACGGGAGACCCGGGGGAATTGATATTCATTCAAATTTTTTTAGTCAAAAATTTTCCCGATTCCAGTTTAAAAATGGGATAAATAATTTGGAAAAAACTGCCAAAAAAAATGAAATTTTTAAATTTCCCCCCCACCTTTTTCTTTTAAATTTTTGTGAAATATCTTAAGGGTTTAACAAACTTCCCCAAAAAAAGTTTTTGTAAATTCGTTAAAGGGGTCTAGTTTTCCCCAGAAAGGGGCCAATTAAAGGGGGGGATCTAACATGCAGGAACCCCCCAAAGCCCCGCAGAAATGGGTGGTCCCTAAAAAAATGTAAAATTTCAAATTTTTTGAAAATGTGAGAAATTTCTTTTACATTTCTAAGCCCTCTTAATGGCCCTAAAAAAAAAAAAAAAAAGAATTTAAAAAAAGATTTCCAAAAAATTTGTGGGGCATATGGAAAATTCTAGTTTAAACTTTTTGTGGTTTAAAAATTATCTGTCCTTTTCACGCAGAAATTTTTTTCAACTTTCAAAATTGCCCAATTTTTCCCCAAATTTTCATGAAATTTTTTATATTTTTTTACAAACAAACAAAGGGTTGTATGGATAAAAAATTTCTTTTTAAACTTAAAGCACAATGTGTCACATAAAAAACAATCTCTGAATCCATGAAAAGGTTAAAAATGAAAAAGAGTTATTCTCACATAAATTGACACATGTCAGATTTCCCCAAAAAATAGGGCTGGTCAGGAAGGGCCAAAAAAGGTGGGTCCTTTTTAAGGGGTTTTAAAGGGACGTTTCATTGGTTTCCAAAGAAGTGTACTGAGCTGATGATGATGGCAATGAGGAAGGGGATATTGACTTAAAGTCCTCTATGTTTTATCACATTTTTTCCAGACCCCACAAAAGCAAAAGAAGATTGTCCCCAAACAAAAATAAGGGGTATTGGCAGCCCGAATTTGGTTCCCTGGTGGTCCTGACAATCACTGGCATTCTCTTATTGTCTGCCATTGGGTTTTTTGACAAAGGGGGTTGTGGGAAAAAGGTGCATATTCTGTCTCCACATATATCATTTATTACAGCGGTGACATCATCATCCACATATATGGGTTTATCATAGCAGTAATTTTTTTTAAAAAAAACCAAAAAATAAAAAAAAAAAAAAAAAAAAAAAAATTTTTTTTGGGAACAAAAAAAAAAAAAAAACAATGGTTCAAAGGTTGGAAGAAACAAAATTTGGGTTTTGGCAACACCCCGCTTCCCTGGACTGTTGGATGGGCTATTCAGCTCCAGGAGAGCTGGGGTACCCCAAATGTGCTCCAAAGGTAGGTATCTGGTGCCCCCAAATTTTAAAACCCCTGTAGAAGGTAGAAAAACCCCCCGTAGCCAGTATAGCCTCCCCGTCCCGATAGGCCCCTTTCAGCCCCGGGAGTGCCCCAAAGCAGGTATGCCCCCTTCGCCCGGCAGTGCCCCCCAAAAGCCAGGTAGTCCCCTTACAGCCAGGATTCCCCCAATAAACAGGTATGCCCCCAAAACTAGGTTTGCCCCCATTAGCCAGGTAGGCCCCCATTACCAGGGGTGCTCCCCAATAGTCAGTAGGGGTCAATAGCAGGTAGATGCTCCTTTCAGCAAGTAGTTCCCCCCTAGCCAGGTAGTTCCCCCATTACCAGGTAGATGCCCCCATATAGCCATGTAGAGTCCCAATAGCCTGTGTGATGAAAGTGCCCTCCAATAGCCAGGTGATGCACTTTTTTCCAGGTAGATGCCCCTCGAATTAGCAAGGTAGTGCGCCTCCATTAGCAGGTAGATCCCCCTTTATCCAGGTAGATGCTCCCCATTAGCCAGGCAGTGCCGCCCCATTAGGCCAGGCAATGCCCCATTAGCTCAGGCAGATGCCCTCTTTATCAGGTAGTTGTGCCCCTTTTTATCCAGGTAGATGCTCCATTTACGCCAGGTCTAGTGCCCCATTAGCCAGGGTAGATGCCCCCTTTATCCAGGTAGATGCCCCCAGTTGACTGGTATGATGCCCCATTAGTCACAGGCAGTGCCACACAGTGGCCAGGTGATGGCACATAGTCAGGTAGCATGCCCCCATTATGACAGGCAGTGCCCCCATTATCCAAGTAGATGCCTCCATTAGCCAGGAAGATGCCCCTTCTATCCAGGTGATGCCACCTAGTATCCAGGTAGATACCCGCATTAGAATGCACATGCCCCCATTAGCAGGTAGCATGCCCTCATTGTAAGAGTAGATGCCTCCATTAGCCAGGTAGATGCCCCCATTAGCCAGGCAGTGCCCCCAATAGCCAGGCCGTGCCCCCATTAGCCCAGGAGTGCCCCCCATTAGCCGAGGCAGATGCCCCCATTTAGCCAGGCACGATGACCCCCTTTATCCAGGTAGATGCCCCCATTAAGCCAGCAGTTTGCCCCCATAAGCCAGGCAATGCCTCCTCATTAGCCGCCCCCCCCCCCCCCCGCCTGGCAGATGCCCCCTTTATTAGTAGTGTGCCCTTTTAGACAAAGGTAGTGCTTCCCGTTTAGCCAGGCAGTGCCCCCATTAGCAGGTAGATGCCCCCTCTTTATCCAGGCTAGAATGCCGCATCATTAGCCAGGTAGATGCCCCATTAGCCAGGCAGTGCCCCCATTGGAAGTAGATAGCCTGTTCATTAGTAATGGTCAGTGTCTCCCATTATCCCCCCCCCCTTCACCCCCACCCCCCCCCCCCGCGCCTAGAGAGTAGATGCCTCCACTAGCCAGGTAGGATGCTCACTTTATCCAGGTAGATGCCCCCTTTGTCCAGGTCGTATGCGCCCCTTTTATCCAGGTAGATACAGCATTGAGTGCCAGGTTCAGTGCATGCAACATTTAGCCAGGTAAGGTGCCTAATTAGCCAGGTAGATTGCCTCCATTAGCAGATGTAGATGCCCCCATTGTAGCCAGGCAGTGCCCCAATAGCGCCAGGGCATGCCACATTAGTCCAGGCAGTGCCCCCATTAGCCAGGCCGATGCCCCCATTAGTCCTGTGCAGATGCCCCTTTATCCAGGTAGTATGACCACATTAGCCAGGTAGTGGCCGTGTCTATTAGCCAGGTAGATCCCCCTTTATCCAGGTAGAACCCCCTTTATCCAGGTAGATGCCCTGTTAGACTTGCAGTACCGCACCATTTAGCTGTAGTGCAGATGCCACCTTTATCAGGTAGATGACCCCTTATAGCCATGGTAGATGCTCCTCATTAGCCAGATAGTGCCACCATTAGGCCAGGTGTGATGCCCCCCTTTATCAGGTAGATGCCCCCATTAGCCAGGTAGTGCCCCCATTAGCCAGGAAATAAGGTGCCCCCATTGGCTCAGGTGATGCGCTCATTAGTCAGGTCAGTGCCCCATTTATCCAGGTAGATGCCTCAATTAGCAGGTAGAGACCCCTTTACCAGGTAGATGCCCCCTTTATCCAGTGTCTGATGCCCCCTTTTATACAGGTAGGTGACCACAAAGCATGTACGCGTCAGAGCACATGCCCCCATTAGCCAGGTAGATGCCCTCATTAGCCAGGTAGATGCCTCCATTAGCCAGGATAGATGCGTCTCATTAAGCCCAGGCTTGTGCCCCATTACCCCAGGCAGATGCCTTCCACATGCCAGGCGATGCCCCAGATTAGCAGTTGTCAGATGTCCCCATATAGTCCATGTGTAGATGCCCATTAGCCAGGAAGGATGCGCCCCATTCAGCCAGTTGCACAGTGACCGCAATTTAGCCAGGTAGATGCCCTCATTAGCCAGGTATAAGTATGACCTCCATTATGCCAGGTGATGTCCCCTTTATCCAAGTAGATGCCCCATTGCCAGGCAATGCCCCAATAGCCAGGCAGTCGCCACCTCATTAGCCAGGACAGTGCCCCCATTAGCCCAGCGCGAGTGACCCCCATTAGCCAGGTAGATGCTCCAGCATTAGGCCAGGTAGATGCCCCCTTTATCCAGGTAGTGCCCCCTTTATCCAGGTAGTGTCCTTATAGCTAATAAAAATAAAATAATAAAACTACTTACCTCACTTGGAGGGAAGCGTGCAGCTGCTGACTGACTTCGTGCGGCCGCGGCTGCACAGAGTCAGTGAGAATCGCTGGGTGGTGCCCGCCTATCCCGCCCTAAGGAACAACCCAGGTGGCGCCGGAGCAGCGTTCTAACGCTACTCCGGCACCGCATTCATTTAAAGAACCCCCGCTGCCTACTGGCGGTGGGAGGTTCGCTAACCCTGCTGAGGGGACGGGAGGTGACCCCCATTAGCGGGAACCTTCCGCCCAAAACGGGAGGGTTGGCAGCTATGGATATCACTCATCAACACATATATCACTACAGGGATATCACACATCTTCACATATGTCATATATTACACTGCAAATTTTTACATGTCACATTTAACAAAAGCAACATCATTCATCTACACATATACGGTATTAAATATATCATGACAGTGACATCACTCTTCTCCTTGTATGTCATAGCAGTGACATCACTTGTCTACACGTGTGTCACTTTACAGCAGTGACATCACTCAATTCCACATATACCACGACAGTAACGTTTCTCTACATGTGGCACATATCACAGCAGGAATATTACTCATCTCCACATGTTATTTATTACTTCAATAATAATACTACTTTCCACCTTTCATTTATTACACTGTTCATATCACATATTATAATGGTGATGTCACACATCTCCTTGTATACCATATAATGCAGTGACAACATTAAATTATTATTCTTTTAGATCGTCGTTATGTGCACAAGGCACAAAGGAGTTAACACAGCCCCTTCTGCCGAACAAGTAAGTCAGCAGGAAATATCTGTCCCAAAATCTCATGTTCTGATTGTCCATTCATCATGTGTCGCTGAGAACCGAACAATGAATGTAGAAATGATCTGGGTGGAGTTCTCCTTTAATTGTGCATCATAGGGGGTTGTATAAGGGGTGGGGTTGTGACTACCTCATCATGCTTACGTTTTTTTTCCCTGTTAATAGCACAGTAAAAAATAGTGAAGTGACTGCTGAATCCAGTAAACAGCCATCGCCCACTAAAGAGAAGAAGGACCTTGCTCCATTGAGCCCCCTGAGCCTGGTATGGAAGTCTCCTAAAAAATTAGTGAACCATGGAAACTTAAGGATCTTGTAACCACTAAGGGCCACTCATTGTCGGACTGGTATGCCTAGGGTCCACTGGTGAAGTTGCTTCTGGGGGCCCACCAGTGTGTTGATTATGGGGCCCACTAGTGTCATTGATTCTGGGGGCCCATCCTACACCTACTGTACAGGACTGCACTCTATCATTGCTTTTTGCCTCTTTTTCTCTGCCTTTTTGCCTCTCCAAAGTATGCAAATACAGTTTCATAGTTTGTCAGGACAAAAAAAGACATACGTCCAGTTCACCCCATTTTGCTAAAGTGTTGCTAAAGTGTTAAAGTGTTGATCCAGAGGAAGGCAAAAAACCCCATGAGGTAGAAGCCAATTGTCCTCATGCTAGGGAAAAAATTCCTTCCTGACTCCAATCTGGCAATCGCAATAAATCCCTGGATCAACGACCCCTCTCCAGAATCCTAGTCACTATAACTTGTTATATTACAAACAACTCCAGGTCTGCCATGCTCAGCGGCCCACTGGAGGTTTCCCATGTTTCCCTGTAGGCTAGTCCGATCCTGGGGCCACTATGGACCTCACTTTGACCCAGGGTATGAGATCATGACCACTATGCAGATGGCTCTGGAGAATTATGAGGGACCCATGTGTCTGTAACGACATTGAAGGATTGTTACTGCATAAGAAGCAATTTTCCTTTGTACTGCTTATTGAGGTTGCATTTTTTGATGTCTTTAAAGAACATACCAAAAAACGCAACCAACCAAAAACGCATGGATTTTGTAATTCAACAAATTTCACCTTTTTGTAATTTGAATTCAGTTTAAAAACACATGCGTTTTTGATGTATTTTAAACCCATGAAGTTTTATGCATGTGTTTTTTATGCAGTTGGAAAATGCAACAAAAACACAGTTGGGCACATTTATCAATAGTATCTAACTGTAAGACAATTTTAAGTTAGACTAGACAGTCTTACAATGCGCCACATTTATCACAGTGTTGATAAATCTGATGCAGGTTAGAACTGTCTAGTTTAACTTTTTACCACCATTAATTTGGATTACTTTTACGGAACTAATTGCGACAAAATTCTGGCGCATTTTTTGGCGCATGTTAAGCCACGCCCCTTTGTTAGACGAGGCGCAGAAGTATCTGTAAACTGTCTAAAACACATAGTAAAAATGTGGTGTAAAGTATGTAAGACGTTATTTTTGGCGCAAATTGTGCCACAATTCTGACGCAACTGCCTTGATAAATGTGTCCCATTGGGCCTCACCAATGAAAACTGTCTAGCAGTAAGACTGTCCTTGTTGTTCATAGCAACCAATTAGGCTATGTTCACACGGCTTATTCTGGGACAGATTTCGTTCCGTATTTCAAGCTGTACTGCGCAAAATATGGCTGAAATCCGTTCCAGTCATTACGTTAATCCACAGTTCTCATAGAGAACTATGGATTCCATCTCCTCTCCCCGCTCGCGAAATATGACATGTCAATTATCCCGGTGGGATACGTGCCGTGGATAATGAATGTCTATGGTGCCCCGCCCCCGCTGCACGGCACACGGCGTAATTGCGGGCGAAATCTGTCCCCGCAATTTTTTGCCGGGGAAAAAGCCGTGTGAACATAGCCTTAGGCCCTGTTCACACGGCGGGTTTGGCCGCGGTCATGGCCGCGGGTTCCGACGCGGTTTCCGCGGCCAAATCGCGGCTAGAGAACTCTCCTGTCAATTACGCCCCGCAGTTACGCCGTGTGGACGGGGGCGGGAGCGGGGGAGAAGAGACGTATTCGCCGAGCAGGGAGAAGAGACGTAATCCATAGTTCTCTATGAGAACTGTGGATTACTGTAATGAATGGGCTGTTTTCAGCCCGTAATTTGATCACTCCGGCGCGTAATTACGGACCGAAATACGGCCCATTTTAAGCCGTGTGAACATAGCCTTAGGCCGTGTTCACACGGCTTATTCCCGACGGATTTGTGCGCCGTATTGAGCGCACAATCCGCCTGTGAATAAGGGGCGGGATGGGGGCGGGGCCGGAGCGCGGCGGGGGCGCCACTCCCGGCCCCATAGACACTGCATTGTTTACGGCGCGTCCGCGTCGTAAATAATGTGCATGTCACTTTCTCCTCCCCGCAGCGGATTTGCTGAGCGGGGAGGAGCGACAGAATCCACTGTTCTCTATGAGAGCAGTGGATTACCGTAATGACTCCGACGGATTGGCGCCGTATTGAAGCGCAAATCCGGCGCGGAATACGTCGGCAAATAAGCCGTGTGAACGGGGCCTTAGAGTTCAGCTTTCATTTGTTACACTGCTCTGAAAAAGCGAAAGCTGAGCTCTGATTGGTTGCTATGGGCAACACCCAGCGTTTACTGTTGGGGCCTGTTCCCAGTAAGGCTATGTTCACAAGGCTTAAAATGGGACATACCTCGCCCCGTTTTTTGCGCCATACTGCGCAAAATACGGTGCAAGATACATCCCAGTCATTACGGGAATCAACAGTTCTCATAGAGAACTATGGATTACGTCTTCTCATATACGCCGTGAATAATTGACATGTCACTTCTTTTCCCCGCTCGCCGTATTGTGCCCAAACGGGGAGAGAATGACATGTCAATTATTCACGGCGTATACGTGCAGTGAATAATGAATGTCTATGGGGCCGGCGGGTGAAATACGTCCCGCAATTATGCCATGTGAACATAGCTTAAATTGTCTGGCCAAATCATCATCCAATCCTCGTCTGAAACCCACCCCAATTACAATGAGGATTTGAAGTGGATTTTAGGCGTGGTTTTCTGGACGCTTTTTGGACAAGTATTTGATGAAGGCTTGCAGTGTGGATTTTTTTTTTAGAAACACCATAGAATAATAGACAGTTGTCACATGTATGAAAACTATATAGGTCTAAAATTCTTTGTTGCCCATAGCAACCAATCAGCGCGCCCCTCTCATTTTCCAGAGCACTATATGAAATGAAAGGAGCGCTCTGATTGGTTGTTATGGGCAGCAAAGAGAGTTTTATACCTAGACAGTTTACATACATGTGGCCCTTGGTTTTTAGGTGCGAATCTATGTCCAAAAAAGCATCCTATACACACCACACTTGGTGTGAAGTGTTTTGGACGCTTTGTTTACACTCTCTATTGATTCATATGGGCATTTTAAGCATGGAAAACACCTCAATAATTGACCTGTCTGAAAAAAAGCGAATAAAATCAGCGTCATCTGAATAATGAAACAGATTTTACATAGGAATCAACGGGAGACTTTTTATAGTCAATTTTTATGCTTTTTTTGGGGTGGATTCAGCACTGAATCTGCCAAAAAATAAGCGCCAAAAACGCAGTGTGAACATACACTAAGGGCGACATGGCCCAATATGCAAGCGCCGTATTTTTGGTCTGTTTTGTACCAAAAATACTCTTGACGCCATATTCTCGATATAAATGAACTGTAATATACCAAAACTATGCACATAATATGCCGGGCACAACACATTTTAATGTGCCTAAAAAGGCGCAGTAAATATAGGTGCTGTGCGCCTCCATAATACAATGCGCCTATTGAGGTGCATTACATACACTAGTAATGATACGTTATGCGCCTCTGTAACACAATGTGCCTCGATAGGTGCATTACATACACAAGCAATGATACGATATGCGTTGTGATTGGCGCATTAAGTTTATTATGCAAGTTATACCAGATGCCAGATATTTGAGAGGATCGTACTTTCAGGCACACTTTACACTGATTAAATGAACCTAAAATCTGCCGCAGCGACGCTAATTTGTAGACATGTCGCGTTTGTCGCCTTAGTTTATATAAATGAGATCCATGCTTGAATGCAATCTAAAAATCCTATTAATTCTGGGGGGGGATCCATACATGAGGGACTGGGACGCTTCTTCCACCTGACACCCCAATATAACCCCCCATCTGTGATGTCTCTGTGTTCTCTTTCCGCAGCAGTTTGACGGCCGAGCACAAGATCCAGGTAAGCGCTTACACATGAACCTTCTCCTCCCGTCTATGTTGTGCTGTCGTCATATAACCTGTTTGTGGTTTGTTGCAGTTTCCGGTCGTGAATATCTCTTCAACAGTCACACGGGGGAAAGACGTTGGTTATGAAGAAGCAGGACGTCCACCTTATGACTGTCTGCACTTTCTATAGCAGAATCAAGCCAATCTGAATGAATGTAAATGTCGTATAATAGTTTTCAGCAGCAGATTAGACTGATTATTCGTGTGTCAATCATCAGAAACTCAATGTGAATTACAGAGGGTAATACAATCCTGTATACACTGCAGAGGTCACTAGAGTTTATAGTATTCACGTGTGGAAATGGCAACATCTACTGGACACAAAATAGACTGAAATCTGAGAAATAAATTGTACAGAACTGAAAAAGGTGAAATCATCTGAAAGTGTCACAAATAAAAGTGAGAAGAAAATCTCTATTATGTAAGAGATGCCAAATCTGCAACTGCTTGTGATGGTTGGTGCAGCTTGTGTTTATCACTGCAGTCAATGTCTAACTGGACACAGTGGGCCTTATGTACAAAAGATTGTCCCTGTTGCCCATAGGAACCAATCAGAGCTCAGCTTTAATTTTTCCAGAGCATTTTATGAAAGCTGAGCTCTTATTGGTTGCTATGGGCAACAAAGACAGTCTTACTGCTAGACAGCTTTCATACATAAGGCCCAGTGTTCTGATACTTCATTTAAGAACCTTGCAATTGTATTGTTTTACTTCCCACAGGGTCTCCTGCAATCTATGTTGGTCAGATGCCGTATCCATTTACTAGAAGTGATTTTATGCACCCCATCCATCTTCTATGTCACTGAGAAAGGGCACATACACAGTCGGGTCACATTATTATGCCATCCCAGATCCCATCCGCCCCAAATTATTATTATTAAGAAGACAATCAGCATGTATGGATGTTAACAATACATTAACATCCCAAATTGGTTGAGTGCCTTCCATATGGGCAAGTGGTCCAGAGAATCCCACAGAAGCAGTCCCCTGACAATAAACCTGCCACCAGTTTGTGTTCTTCCAGCAATGGTTGCAGGGTGTTTGTTCTCTGATGTTTCTTGCCTGATACGCCAACATCTATCTGTTTAATTAATCAGAAAACGTGATTCATCAGAAAGGAAAACCCATTGCCAATTATCCATTTCTGCTGATGCAACTTTGTTAGCGGAGGTGCAGTGACATCCACCTACTTCGGATCCCCATGCGCTGTAGGGTTCACTGAACTGTTGTTATAGACACACATCTGGTAGTTCCCTGATTCATTTTGGCAGTGAGCTGCCCCACTGTAGTGTGTCAGTCCACCCTCGCGCACATTCATTGCGGACTTTCACCTCTGACATTGGTAGCACTTTATGCTCTGCAGTTTTTACGTTGCTGATCTGCAATGGTGCAATTTGTCCACTCGCGATATACTTTCACCACAGCAGCACAAGAACAGTTCACAAACTGCAGTTTCACAAATACTGCCATCCTAGGCCTGAAAGCCAATAATCATCCCTTTTTGATCATTGCTTTTACCCATTACAGCAACGGAGTATTTGTGCAGACAGCCTATCATACACCTTATAAACCCACCAAGCCAGCTCGCCACACATTATTTCCTTCATGGGCTACATGCTACCAATGATGCAAGTGGGAAGTGGTTCAAATGTATGTACTCTTTGTTATTCCTTCTAGAAATGTGTTACTAAATCTGTCAGCTGGGTGTTACCAATTGGGGCTGCACAATCTGAAATTGTCCAATCAGTGCTGACAGTTAGGGGGACATGTATGAACTGTGGCGTGTTGAAGTACATTGATTCACTTTTTTTGGGTGAAAACTGTGCCTGATGTATGCCGGTGGCCGAAGTGCGCTCATAAAGGCGGTGTAAACCCCGACGCCCCCGGCTCAGACAGACCACATTGAAATAGGTCTGCCTGTCGGAGGTGTAATGTGCCTCACTTTGCCAACCCGCATTCATACATGCATCAAAGTTTTCGAATATGGTGCGTCCCACCCCAGAACGGCCACAGCGCGCCTCTTCATGTTAGGCGCACTACAAAGTGGCGAAGCTTTCGCAGAATGAGCCGGCATGGTGAGGCGCATTATACGCCAGAAAAGAAGTGAAAAGCCTGATCATACATGTCCCCCTTAGTGTGTGCAGGAACACTGCCCTCTTATAATGGGAATGGTAAGGGTATGTTCATATGGCATCGTGTGACATGTACCTGTGCGTGCCGCGAGACGAAGTGTATTTAGAAGAACGCACTGATCAGCGCATTCTTCTAAAGCGCAGAGAAGGCCGGCCCCATTTACTTTGATCATCCCTACCGCGTATACGGCGGAAAGAAGGGGCATGTCACTTCTTTGTGCCGGCGTTCAATATGCGGCAGGGAAGAGAGCTATGATTACCGTAATTACAAGATGTATTTTGGGGCGCATTGCAGCGCAATTACTCCCTAAAATACGTCCTGAAAGACGCTATGTGAACATAGCCTACCACCCATTTGGCAGATACATTTTTATTAGAAATAACAGAGGAACAGCACAACATAGAGTTGTAAGAGAAGAGGCGCCAGAATTGTTGTTTCACAGGGAACACAAGGATTTATTACAATAGACAAGTTGGGTATGCCACAGGTCCTCTTTCACGAATTAGAGATAGAGCCTGCAGAGGGGAAATTAATGAAAAGTTATATAGAAGACATACACAGTGCTACTTATCATGTACACACACAGCTTATCAGGAAAGGCCCTCAGGCCTGCCATGAATCAAGAACGCATAAAATTTATATTATTGGTATTGCTACTTCTGATTCAAATCCATACAATATTATCCTATTTATCTGTTTTTTTGGGGGTCAATCTGCCTTCGATAAAAAATGGTATAAAAAAATTATCAAAAGGTCGGATGCACTTAAAATCGGTACCTATAAAAACTAGACCTCGTTCACAAAAAATGAACAGTCACACAGCTCCAATGGCATCAAAATTTTAAAAAAAGTTATTGGTTTCAAGAAATGGTGAAGCAAAGCAAATTTTTATTTTTTAAAAATAGTAAAACACAACAAACCTATAAATATAGTATCGATGGAATCGTACTGACCCACACCAAATCTTTTATATCGCTTGATAAACTCCATAAAAACAACCCCTTAACCCATAAAAGTTGCATTTTTTGTTCCAATTCCATCCCACAAAAATGTTCTCTTTGGGCTTGATGATACATTATATAGAGCATGAAATGGGACCATTAAAAACTACAACTCGTCCTGCAAAAAACATGCCATCATACAGTTAAGTTGGTGGGAAAATAAAAAACAAAAAAGGTGTGGACCTTAAAGAAGCTTTCTTTCTACAAAGATTAGCTTTCAACATCAAGGCACAGTTAAATGAAGACTTTTTCTAAATACATTGGCCTTTTGATTTTAGTTTAGTCAGGAGATAAGAGAGATTTTATCTGCTCTAAGTGCACACAGGTTTCTATGGTTACCTGACCATAATTTTGCTATCTGATTACAGCAGAGAGCAGGGAGTGAGGTCACCATGATGGGAGAATCCCCTGGAGCCAACTAATTATCTCTAAAAAGATTAGTTTTCGTTTACAGATAAGCAATTGTTTCCACCCCTCAAAGCACGTGGTTTGTTCACTGAAGAGTAAATCTCCTGCACCTTGTTTTTGTAGTGTCTCAACTAGTTATAGAGAAGCTAAATATGTTAATCACTGCTATAGAACCACTCACAACCTGATAAGAAAAGTTGGCTGCGACTGTGAAAACTGCATGGTGAGAAAACCCCAGTGGCAAACATAGCAGGGATAGACGTCAACACCCTGACCACTGCTGCAGCCTGTTAGA
Organism: Phyllomedusa bahiana; assembly: GCA_025379985.1. Classification (NCBI taxonomy): domain Eukaryota; kingdom Metazoa; phylum Chordata; class Amphibia; order Anura; family Hylidae; genus Phyllomedusa; species Phyllomedusa bahiana. The sequence goes on along the minus strand of JAODAL010008668.1, from coordinate 60,553 downwards.
GCAGAGAGAAGGCCAGTAACTAGGGGAGCTTGTGTGCAAAAGCAGGAGATAAGAACTGATCTAACTCTGAAGAGAAGCAAAATCGATCAGCTATGTATTTAATAATAGTCTTTATTTACCTTTGCCTACATGTTTAACCCCTTAACGACTGCCCACCGTCAAAAGATGCAGGTTGTTAATCTGCAGCAACGTCTTACGAGGTCGCTGCAGATAGATGGGTTTTGCGGCTCCCAGCGCCGCAGCTGTGCTAGGAGCAGAGCTATACTTGGCAGCCCTGTTCCTAGGGCAATCTCTGCAAGCGCCAGGAAGTGGAGAAAACCTCTGATCCCCTCCACTTAACCCTTTGATTGCTGCGGTCAATGACTACAGCATAATCAAAGGGCACTCCCCTGCTCCATCGGGTGATCGGGACTCCTGGTGACCCGATGGAGCCTGGGGACTGTCTGAACAGTCAGCCCTGGGAACCTAGAATAGCCCCAGGGCTGTTGGTATAACAAGCCTGCATTCAGGGTGTGCTGCCCTAACTGCTGCCTGTATTAGTATGACACAAAGTCTAATGTATTACCATATATGAATATGCTAATACATTAAGTGTAAAAAAAAAACAAAATGTAGAAAAAAATTAATTAAAATAAAGATATTTAATAAAAAAATTATTGTGCCTACATTACACACACACAAAAAAATAAGTACAAATATTAGGTATATACACGACCATAATAAAACAGTGTGGAATTGAGGACTAACATTTTATTTAGTGAAAATGAAATCTAATAATGGTCAGTAACAAAAAAAGTTAAAACAATCATAAAAAAAATTCGAAACAAAAAAATTGAAAAAATTCTACAATAACATATTATTGGATGTGGGGGGGGGACGGCGGGGGGGGGACGGGGCGGAGGAGGGCCGCTCTCGGACCCAGAAATGCTAGACGGCCGTCCCTATAACAATGTCATTAATACACCCCCCGGCGTTTGAAACACACGAGAGCGACACAACTAAAAAAAACGTGCTAGTCATTAGGTATTTTTCAGGCCTAGGGTTTAAAGCTAATCAATGAAACGGGAATATTCCTTTAAAGAGAACCTGTCACATAGATTATGCCCCCCCTTGCTGAGGGTAGAACAAGCCAGTGTCAGACCTGCTGTTTCCAGCGCTGTGTCCCTTATTCTGTAAGATGCTGGCGTTTTCGTGTATTTAATGCTCAAATCTGCAGTTTACAGCTTAAGGCCGTGTTCACACGGCTTATTCCCGACGGATTTGTGAGCCGTATTGAGCTCACAAATCCGCCGTGAATAAGGGGCGGGACTGGAGCGCGGCGGGGGCGCCGCTCCCGGCCCCATAGACAATGCATTGTTTACGGCGCGTCCGCGCCGTAAATAATGTGCACGGATTCGCCGAGCGGGGAGGAGCGACGGATTCCACTGTTCTCTATGAGAGCAGTGGATTACCGTAATTGCTGCCGCGGATTGGCGCGTACTGCAGCGCAAATCCGCGCGCAGTACGGCGCCAATCCGTGGCAGAATAAGCCGTGTGAACGAGGCCTAAGAGTCATTCAAAGAGTCAGATTTTTTTAAAACTCCGCCCATCTGAGGCTAGCCCCGCCCACCTCAACTGATAAACCTATTACTTTGAATAGGTAGAAACATGTGCATAACTGTCAGTGGGTGGAGCTAGCCTTTGGTGGGCGGAGCTAACACCTACTCATGAATAAGATTTGAGCATTAAATGCTCTAAAACTCCAGCATCTCACAGAATAAGGGGCACAGCGCTGGGAACAGCAGGCCTGACACTGGCTTGTGCTGCCCTCAGCCAGGGGGGCATAATCTATGTGACAGGTTCCCTTTAAACATTAACTCGCTCATAAAGCTTGCTCTGTTCCTGCACCACCATCACTCCCAACCAATGAGGTAACGGTCACCAGTCATGTGACACTGCAGCCAATCACTGGCCTCCGTGCTCTTTGCATGGATTAACGACATGTGACCGCTGAGGACAGTGATTGGCTACAGTGTCACATGACTGATGAGTCTTAAGCATCACTGTAGCCATAGCGACTGCTCTGGGCCCACTCATTGCTGGTGGCTTCCTGCTATCTAGCACTACTGTGTGGGTTCCTTATGCTGCTGCTTCAGTTCATGGTCATTAGGTTTTGGGGCCACATCTCATTCTGCTGTGGGGCCCTATGAAGTCTCGTTACTCCCTGCTAGGAGCCACACATCTGGGGCCCGGACTATAGCGCCCGCAGGACTGTGGTAGCGCTGACCTCAAGCCTCGGTCACATACACGGACCTGCTGCCCAGTTCACCAGCAGGGAGCACCCGGACACAGGGGGTGGAACCTCATGTCCCGCAGTCTTCATCTTTATCCAATGAAAAGCCACCGCTTCAGATCATGTGACCATGACCGTGAGAATGGATCTGTCAGCGAGTGACAGCAGGTCTAGTGGGCGGCGCTATTACAAGTGATTGACACAAACTTCAGCAAATAAGAGGTGGCCTGACGGCCGTTTACGATCCTATACAGTGCTCTGATTGGTGTAGCCGTTAAGAGGGGCTGGGCCTGCCAGCCATGTTGCCATGACAACGGGTGCTGGAGCCGCCTCTCTCCCGGCTGGTCGCCATCTTGTTGTTGATTTGAACAGATCCGGAGCGGGCGAGAGGAGCCGGGTCGGGGAGGAGATACCCGCGGGCAGCCGCCCCCCCTAATCCCGACCGGGAGCAGCGCCCGGGGAGGTGGTGACAGGTGAGGGGATGTGTTGAGGAGCGCTCCGGCGGAATGCCGACGGGGGTGCCGTGCTGAAGGATAGAGGTAGCACGCAGCCCCGGGGAACAACGGTGCCGGCTACAGCGAGAGCTGCAAAGGGGTCTTTAACAAGGACGAATGTATTTGGGTGGGGCTGATGAAATGGGCGGGGTGACCGCAAAGGGGAGGACCTTGGGCAAGTGGGAGGAGCTTGTTTCCGTGGGCGGAGTTAGGGAAATCGTGTCGGGGGGGGGCTATCTTATTGGGCGGGGCTTAGTGGATGAACATAGATGGGGAATAGGCATATCCCTAACCTGTTTGTCAGTGATCAGGTGCAGCCTGTAATATTCACCCGGACAGCAGCAGAGGCTCAGTACGGAACATGCTTGATTGGATGGAGAGAAATAAACCCGCCCCCATGACTGTGGGAGGAGCCTTATGAGGCCTAGATCTGGTCAGTCCATCCTTTCTTGGTCCTCACTGGGGCAGTTGTGCTGATGACATCAGGTGGGCGGTACATTGCGTCTGCAGTGAGTGAGATATGGCGGTGTGTCCTGCACACATCTTTATCTTGGATGTGAAGCCCAAGATGAACGCGGGTCTCCCCCAAAATTATGAGACACCCTCTGATCAGCTTCTTGGAAAGCGTGGTGACCTGTATTATGGCTTTATGTATCTTGGTGGTGAGTGATGGCCTGGACGTGGCCTAACCTTGATGTTGCTTGCTGGTTGTGAGAGTTGTTAATATTTTACTGATTCCGAGTTACAGTTCCAAGAGAAAGTAAGTGAACCCTTCCTATTTATCCACATTTCTGCATTATAGGTGTCTTCCCATCTCGGACACTTCTGGTATATTGGTATAATATGCAATATATGTCCAATAGGTGCAGCTCCCACCTCTGGGATCCACCTCGATTTTTAAAGAGTTTGTCTCACTACATCATCTTCTCTCAGTACTGTTTTTTCGGTTTCATTTTTTTTTTTAATTCAGGAGTATGTTTACTGACTTCTACAGACGAACTGCTGAGGACACTAGGTCTGTAGCCATAACGATCAGCAATGGCTCCGCAGCCTATCGAGAATCGGAAAAGGAGGTATAGCGACCAGCCCGGCAGCCTATCGGAGAATTGAAAAGGTCTGTAGCTATAGCGACCAGCCTTGGCAGCCTAATCGGGAGACATCGACAGGGTCTATAGCGACCAGCCCCCGGCAGCCTATCGGGAGAAATTGACAGGTCTGTAGCTATAGCGACCAGCCTTGGCAGCCTATCGGGAGAGATCGAACAGGTCTATAGCGACCAGCTCCGGCAGCCTATCGGGAGAGATTGGACAGGTCTGTAGCTATAGCGACCAGCTCCGGCAGCCTATCATGAGAGATTAAACAGGTCTGTAGCTATAGCGACTTGAGTAGCTGATGCAGCCCATACAAGAGGGGATATCTAGGAATAGAAGAGACACTGTTAATGGACAGATATTGCAAAGTGATTTGTTTTTGCAAGATCTTTAAGGGTGCTTTCACACAGTGCGTTTTGCTGCGTTTTTTGTGCAGGAAGGCACTGCAACTAATGCTGTACATTGCTGCAGAAAAATCGCGGTAAAAATCGTGATTTTACCACAATTTTTGCCGCGATTTTTGTGCAGCAATGTACAGCATTAATTGCTGTGCCTTCCTGCACCAAAAACGCAGCAAAACGCACTGTGTGAAAACACCCGAACAGAAAAAGCAATACTTGTAGTGAGAAAACCTCTTTAGGAAGATCTCCTTTCAGAACAGAGGTGACGACACATATGCAGCCCTCTCCATTCGTTTCAGTGAACGCTCTAAGTTCAGCCGAGGACAGTGCTTGACTGTACTTGCAACCTTCAAATAAGAGAAGGGAGGGGGCAATAAGTTTGCAGCCAACTCTCCGTTCTGCACAGAAGGCCTCATTGATCCAAACTGTCTAACAGTACGACTGTCTCTCTTGCCCACAGCAACCAATCAGCTCTCCGCTTTCATTTTTGCAGAGCAGTTTAAAAAACTAAAATCTGAGCGGTTTGGTTGCTATGGGCAACACAGACAGGTTTACTGTTGGGGTACGTTCCCACGGCGCATTTGCCAGGTGTACTTCAGCGCATATTTGCACTGCAATACGCCCAAAATGCGGCCCGCAAATACGGTAGTTCATAGCTATCGTTGAGAACTAGGATTACCCGCCGGACTCCCTGACGGGAGAAAGAAGTGAAAGTCTATGGGAGCTGGCATGGAGCGTACTTCTAAAACAAACAGCTGCAAAGATGCCATGTGAACATATCCTTAGACTAAGTCTACACAGCACAGAAATACCGTCGGTTTCAGTATTTTGAATCCGCCAGTACGGTGCCCTGTACTGCATAGACAAAAATCTGGCGGAATATGCAAGTTTATGCATATTCCGCCGGACTGTGGGCGGATTCCCGTACATTCGACTGTACAGGGCCGTCAGCAAATCCGAAAACAGACCGTGGCTGTTGAGCAAATCCACGCCAAAAACTGCGTTCCAGCAAATGTCAAAATGCCGCCGGATTTTGGATGCCATTTTGACATTTGCTGTGTAGACCTAGTCTTAGACTGGTTTTGGTAAATGAGGTCCAGAGACTTTCGAGTGATATATATAGTCCACAAAACTCATAAAAATAGTCAGTTCACTTGATTCAATGCCACGAACTGCCCAATGGAGTCCGAAACGCGTCAGCGTCTCCTGTACATTGGAGTGTCAGGCTATGTTCACACGGCTTATTTGCGGGGCGTAATTACGCCGTGGGGGCAGGAGCGGGGGGCCGGCACCTCACCGGCCCCTAGACTATCATTACTAGCGGCGCGTATACACTGCTAGTACATGGCATGTCACTTATCTTCCCCCGCAGTGGATTTGCAGAGCAGGGAGAGGAGCCGTAATCCATAGTTCTCTATGAGAACTGTGGATTACCGTAATGACTGGGACGTATTCCAGCCATAATTCGCGCAATACGGCGTGAAATTACGGACTGAAATACGTCCCATTTTAAGCCGTGTGAACATAGCCTTACCTGGAAGCTTATGTTGTCCTGTAAGCCATTTTAAAGATTTGTCAATAAACATATATTTTTAATACATTGACTGCCTCGATGTGAAGCTGGTTTACACCTATTTTGGTGATGGGTGTTGGTTGCTAGAAGTGGGACATGCACTGATCAGACATTTATGCCATACCGTATTGATACGTCAAAAGTGTCTGAGAGTCTTTTGTGTCTCCCCCTGTGTTTCTGTCCTGTCTTGATGGTTTGTCTTAGTATAGAGCGGTTATTACTGTCATTATTTGTTCTGAACCAAAGTCACGAGTGTATCCCTTTAGTACTACATCAGTGGGTACCTAAGGTTTTTGTTAATACTCGCCAATGGTTAAAGGGGTTTTGCCACGATCTCATTTCACACCGCCTGCATTCAGCTCTGTGTGCTCAGAAGGGGGCGTGTGTGATTTGTTTGAATTTTAGATCATTTGACCCAGCAGGATGACATCACCAGGCCTTTCCGCTCTTTAGTCAAAGAAATGTCTGTTTATGTATAAACTTAAGCTACATGTAGCTCAGGGTAAAATTTTCCCTTCCAGGCAAAAGGGGTCCTGGTTCAAATCCCTGCAGGAACCAAACCTGTGGATTTTATTTCTCTTTATCAATGCACAGATCTCATAGAGGTTTCTTTTTTTAATTTCTTTGCACTGTTTGACTAATTACTAAGGAATACAGAGTACAGGAGTACAATGACAGCACCTGGGGTTTGAACACTCAGTAGCTGCCTGAGAGGAGAGGTGATGTCTGAGCATGTGCGACCAGGACTGAGAAGCTCTCAGCCCTGGTCGTATCCCCTGGAGACGAGCTGTAAACAATGGATCACTAAAGGAGCAGCTAAAACAAAAACGGTGCAGAATTTTTTATATTGATGAATGGTGAAAATGCTTGTTGTTTAATTTACAAACTTCCCACGTAAATTTTACTTCGTGACAAAACCCCTTTAACCCGATAGGTTTCTACTAGTTAGGATACTGATGGACAAACTCTGTTCTTCTTGAGCTAGACTCCTGGAATAGTAGTGAAAGTGAAGAAAAGAAGTCGGGGACACTTGCCTATGTATAGGAGGTTTTTCTTGTTTTTCTTCGAGAAAACTCTTGCGGTCCTCATTTATACAATTTATACGTTGTATGAGTGTCTTAGTGTACTGTGAAAAATGATTCCATATACGCTGGTTGACTTTCTGTATTACTTTAATAAAAATAGTTATACAAAAAAAAAGTGTCTGAGATGGGAGCAATCCTGTATTTGCTAATACAACCTACACTGTCTATAATTGTAAGTTCACGTTTGCTCGTTCCTTGGTATAGACTGTTGGTTTTCTGTTATGGCTATAAGGGCGCGTTTACACTGTTTCTACAATGTTTTACCGCCGGCGGCAAAACCTGTGCAGTGGGGACTGCTGCACAGGTTTTGCACAGAGCACAATTGTGCTCATTTTCGGCCGGTTTTTCAGGCGGTCTGAAAAACCGCAAACCGGCCGAAAACCCGTGCAGTGGGGACATGCCCTAATTGTAACTTGGATAACAAATACAGTCTAAGGCCCGGTTCACATCTGCACTGGAATAGTGTGTGTGTATATATGTGTGTGTGTCTATTCTCGCTGCAAACGTCTGGTTGTTATTGCAATATCTACATAGGTGTTTAGTGGTCCATTTCCAACAACCATCACTCCAGTGTTCTAATGGTGCATTGTGTTTGATAACCGTGTAAGAAAGCTATTGGATATTTTGAAAACCCTTGTGCAAGTATGTTAGCACAGCTGAAAACAGTTTTGCTGATTAGAGAAGCTATAAAACTGACCTTCCTTTGAGCTAGTTGAGAATCTGGAGCATTACATTTGTTGGTTCGATTAAACTCGCAAAATGGCCAGAAAAAGAGAACTTCATGTGAAACTCGACAGTCTATTCTTATGCTGAGAGATGAAGGCTATTCCATGTGAGAAATTGCCAAGAAACTGAAGATTTCCTACAACGGTGTGTACTACTCCCTTCAGAGGAGAGCACAAACAGGCTCTAACCAGACTAGAAAGAGAAGTGGGAGGCCCCGCTGCACAACTGAGCAACAAAGTACATTAGAGTCTAGTTTGAGAAATCGACGCCTCACAGGTCCTCAACTGGCAGCTTCATGAAATAGTACCCGCAAAACGCCAGTGTCAATGTCTACAGAGCGTGTACAGAGCTATCTGCCAATCACTGTATGTGGGTGGGGTCAGCAGTAATTTAAATTTCTCTTTTTTTTACTCAGAAATTCAGCATCAAGTCATATAAACCCATATGTCACAGCTTCTCTCATATAAACCCATATGCTCAGCTTCTGTCCCGCTATCATCTCTTGCTCTCTGATAGCTTGGTATAAACCACCTGACAGGTTCCCTTTAAAGCCAATCAGTGTTAAGAATACCCTTTTAATGTTTGCCAGGTGCCTATTGTGCCCCTATTTGACATGCTTGATCTACAGCACATGTGTAGAGATGACTGCAGTTGGCTCCTACTATATCAATTGCACCCTGGGGCACATTATTTTTGGTAAATGCACCAAGATACTGGTATACATGCTTTACACCACATTTATTATGTGTTTTACACATTTCTGTGTCCTGTCGTATAAAAAAGGGTGTGCTTTCCTGGGAAACTTGGCGTGGCTTAATGTATGATGCTGCGCTCCAAAAAAATGAATGTTCTGGACTAAGCCAACTAAGAAATGGTGTAAATTTAGAAAGTTGAAACCTGTGGCAGATCTATCCTGCATTGATAAATATGGCGCCGTTTGACTGTCTAGTCTCCATTTACAATGACAATGTATTAGAAAGTATTAATGAATCTGTGCTGGTGTGTATCTGTATTTGGAGTTTTCATCCTTGATTTTAGTAGCCAACAGTAGCAGATTATATTTTATGACCTATTGAAATATGCACTAATATGGGAAAATGAAAAATTGGTTACCACTTAGTAACTAGTGTACGTTGAATAGATTTATTCACTCCCATCTAATGGGGTCATTCACAAAAAATATTTCATCCTGTGTTATTAAATTCCCCAAAAGCCACATGGGAAAAGGAGGAGGTGGGAGAGTGCGGCCTCCACAGAAGCTTTGCCTATTAAATGAAGGCACACACAGCCTGGTTATTAACTTATTGGTGATGCTGTCTTGGCTAAATATCCCTTCTTGCTTTCCAAAGATCCAGTGGGCCAAAAGCAAATGGAGGATTTGTTACATCCAAAAGAGGGCGCTAGAGCTTCTCAGCTCCTTTCCCATAATGCCTTGTGATATGCAGATGCTTTGTGGAGTGCAAAAAAGGCAATTTTGAATCTCCACACACCTATGTAAGAGCTCTCCCTAAGGAGAGATATTCCCTTTCTGTTCTTCTCAAGAAAGACTGGTTATTGTCAACCATGCCTCAATGTAGACAAATTTTTAGAAGATGTATAAAAGAGAGGCCTTTAGCAATGCTTTTGTAGCCTTTTCCAGTTTCATGCGTGAATGTCCTCAATCCAAAGTTGTACAAAAAAAAAAAAAATGGAAATAATTCATGACTGGTGTTAATAAAATGAGAACCTGTAAGAAGAGCAGGTCCCTTTTTGAATTCAGGGACACGTTTACTGGCTTTACTACCTTTTACTGGCCTGAAGTGACGAGCTGCTGAGGACACCAGGTCTGTAGCTATAGCGACCTAAGAAGCTGATGCAGCCCATAAAAGAGGCGATATCTAGGAATAGGTAGGACACTGTTAACGGACACATACAGCGGCGACATGTATGTACGAGGCTCTGTCAGTATTCTGACACTTTTTCAGCTCACAAACTGGCGCAGCCCTGTTCTCTAGATGTATGAGCATGCGCACTCCAAAAGTAGGTGCATTTTGTGGCGCCTGTGGCACTTTGTAATGCGCCTGAGATGGGGGGAGGGAGGGGTTCTGGAGGCGTCGCACTGCAACCGTATGACGGGAGGACGGCAAAACTTAGTACATTACTGCTGGACCAGGTAGACCAAGTTAAAAGTGGTTTACCTGAGCCTGAATTGTTGCTTTGAAACTAGAAAGCCGCAAAATCTATGACCTAAAGGTAAAACCCGGGCCCAAAAATTTTAAAGTGAAATTCTACCTACAAAAATACGGAAAAAAAAAATAAAAATTGGGGGAAAAGTCTGGGTGTCAAAAATCATACATTTTCCCCCCTAGTGGCAGATTTAATTTGGTTTTTGCAAGATCTTTAACATAAAAAAAAATCCTTGTGGGTGAACAACCTTTTTAAATTTTAAAATTTTTATTAAAATACCCCGCAAAATACCCCAGGGGGGGAAATAAAAAAAGGAGGGGGAGCCCAAAAAACTCAGAGAAAAATTGCAAAATATTTTTAGGGAATTTTTTTTCTGAAGGAATTTGGGCTGCTCAAAAAAGAAAAAAAGAGGGGGCAAAAATTTTAAAAAATACATGGGAATAAATCGGGAAACAAAAAAAAACTTTAAAACAAAAAAAAAAATTCCCACCTGCCGGAATTTCCGCCCGTTTTTTTTTTAAAGACCGCCAGGGTTCCGAAAAAAAGGGGAAACATATTCATTTTTCCCCCTTTTGGTTTTTGGAGGGGAATAAAACAACCCTTTTGGGAAAGGGGGGGAGGGTTTTTTCCTCCATTTAACCCCCGGAAAAAAACCCCGCCCCCCTGCCCCGGTGTGCAGGGCCCCCCAAAAAACAGGAAAAAATCCCGGTGTAAAGGGCCCCTTTTACTATGACAAAAATATTAAATGACAATTTAAAAAAGCACAGACAATGTTTTTTTTTTTTTTTTTTTTTTTTTTTTCAAAAAAAACGCTTTATGACCGGGGAAAATTTCAAAAAACAAAAAGGGCCAAAACCATGAAAAAAAAAAGCTGGGGGTGTTGATGGGTTAGAAACTACAAACAATATATAACCTTTTTCCCAAAAAAAAGGGCCCTTGTGCATTATTTTTTTTTTTTTTTTATGCAATTCAGATTTTGGCTGTTTAAAGCCTGATGTTTGGATGAAATCACTACATATTTTTAATACATGTTTTAAAAAAAAATAAATAAATGTGAATTTTTAAACCCTTTTTTTTTAGCTCATCTTTATGTGAAAAAATTTAATTTGACACTTTTCTTTTTTTTCATAGTTACCCTCTAAGGTAAAGATAGAGTTGGGGCACGCAGTAAACCCCCGCCCCAAGTAAGAATCACAGATATATTTCGGGAAATTTTAAACCAAATTTTTTAAATGTACTCACCATTCAGAAACTGCAGTCATATTATCGCCCCAAGCGAGACATAATACAAAAACAATCCTGCTAATGGGAATATTGATGGGTGTCCACAACTTTTTTTTTTTTTTTTTTTTTGTAAGATATAAAAATCAAAAACCTAGAAAAAAATGTGTATTCTAAAACTTTTACGTTTAACACTACTAATAGGAAACGGGGTATCAAAGATAAAGCCCAAGCTATTCAAAGGGACAAAATTGTCCCAAAAAGACACAAAATGATGGTCGCAAAGTAGTGAGGACAGAGGAGGTAGTGTCAGATAGCGACCAAGAAGGTGTCCCTCTTACACCCCTACTTGGCCTATTCAACCCTCCAGTCTAACAGGGTGATCGCCCCAAAAAGGGCGCCCCTGTCTGGAACCTGTCCCTTCCGCACACTTATCCTGTTGATACAAGATGTAACGTCCCAACATCTTACATCTTGTATCAATAGGGTAAGTGTGCGGAAGGGACAGGTTCCAGACAGGGGAGCCCTTTTTTGGGCGATCACCCTGTGGTTAGACTGGAGGGTTGAGTAGGCCAAGTAGGGGTGTAATAGGGTCACCTTGTTGGTCGCTGTCTGACACTACCTCCTCTGTCCTTACTACTTTGTGACCATTATTTTGTGTCTTTTTGGGACTATTTTGTCCCTTTGAATAGCTTGGGCTTTATCTTTGATACCCTGTTTCCTTTTACTAGTGCTAATTAAATGTTAAAGGGGATGTATCGCTTTCTTAGTTCATACTGCTCTCAGCTTCTCAACTCTAGAAATGCAGGGGCATTTCTTCCCCTCCCAGCTGGGTGACATCATCCCCCTTCACTGTTCATGCTGGCTCCCGAGACTCCGCCCCCCCCTCTCTGAATCCACATGTCACTGTGTCTCTTCTATGCAGTCTTATTTTGTAAGAGCTGTTTACATACCATAGGCTGCATTCAATATAGACTGAGCACTGATCTCTTCTCTCACAGCTGGAGATTTGTTACAGTTGAATCCAGCTCTATGAACGGCACAGATCTCCCTTCTATGCAGGAGAGTTAGGCACCGAGACAAAACTGTTGTTTTCTCATTGTAGAATCTGCTGCAGTCTATTTCTGCTGGGTGTGGAGAGAGAAATTGCTACGGCCCTTAACTCTGAGTCAGACAGGGATCGACACAAATTGTGCTGTTTCCTGATTGTGTAAGCCCTTCAGTGTTATTCTGTTTCTTCTGGCTGTGTAAAGTGAAAATGTGCCGGTCCCTTACTCTGAGTGAGAGACACAGGAATGCAAGCTCCTGTGAATAGGGGGATGGGGGGGCTGAACAGAATGTAAATGAGCTCTCAGCTAGTGAAATGCAAGGAGGAGGGATCTGGAGGGATTCGACCAGGACTGGATATCAGTGTAAATAAAAACACAAGATAAGGAATACTGTGAATACAAGACAGCTTTGCTAATGACATCCAATTGCAAAGTTGCTTGTTTTCACTGTCCCCTTATTCTGAAGACCATTTAATGAAATTATACAACCCCTTTAAGTTTTGGAATACACGTTTTTCTAGGTTTTTTGTCTAAGCTCTGTCATGTATATCTAGGATCCTTATTGTTACTTCTTGAGTCCCATTATGATCTGGGTGATTTTTTTATTTTATTATTAAGATCTAAAAATTCAAAATTTTATTTCAGGGTTAAAATTCCATAGCCATGTTATGGGGCAAAAAATGAATAGTGATTAAAAGTCTACCTTTTTCGGCTGTCCAGTTCTGTAACTATGAAGTTCTTAGTCGTATCAGAAATAGTATTGATAAAGTATCGTCAAAATGAGAGCGCAGAGGAACAAAGACACTACAAAAGTATATAAGTAATAATATACATACTAAGTACACCCACCCAATAGAGACTCAACACACGTTTCGCCAGGACAACGGCTTCATACTTTGCCTGCGACCACTTAGATGTGCCACAATGTCTCTGGAAAAATCTGTAGACATATGATAGAGAACCGAAGTGCTGGGTTGGGAAAAGAACACTGCACAGCAAAACTTCATCCCAATGTGACACATGGTTGGTGGAGCATCATGGTTCGGGGCCTGGACATCATGTGATAATTGAAATTAATTTAAAAATGTCTCAATACAAAAGGAAGATGTAAAGGCAGCAGTCCATAACCTGAGAAGATGCGTGATACAACAAGACAGTGACCCAAAGTAGACCAACAAATAATGGTTGACGAGAAGATTTGTGCTTTGGAGTCCTGATCTGAACCTTTCAAGAGGATGTGACCTGAAGAGGCCTGTACACTACGTGGAAATCCCTAAAGAAGCATTTATGCTATCTATCATACATGAAAAAACGTTGAGACTCTCGGTTCACATATTTTGATCAAAAGATGTTTAAGCTGCCCACGACTTTCAACGTGATCTCAAAATCGGACAGTCCTATGCTATCTTTACCTCTCAATCGAGCCAATCAGGCCTCTCACTGGGTCACCGACCTCCAGTATTCAGAGAGAAAAAATAAAAAACACCCACCCTTCAAGCTGCCCTTCTTATAACAGCCTGTGAGAGTGGGCGGGGACAGAAACCCAAAATGGAAGCACCCCTTCCTTCCCATATAGGTTAAAATCAATGTACACCAAGTATAACGTATGTTTCTGCACACAAAAACATTTCTGAAAAAACGTATGCAAACCTGGGTGCCACTGGCAGGGCTGCGGCACACATGTAATTATACATGTACACACGTATGCACACAAGGCATCCCAGAAATATTGATGAACTGATACTTATTTGAGGGAGGGAAGACTCAGAATTCCTCCTCATAGTTGTACAGATCCTATCTGAAGTTGCAGGAAATGTTTGAGTGCTGCTAAAGGTGGGTCTACTGATTATTACTTTCTAATTCTTTTTTCCCTCTGCACTGTGGATGTTGTGCTCAATTGACTTTTTTTTTTTTTTTTTTATTGTGTCCTTGTCTAAATGAAAATGGCAGATTACACTTGTCCCTTGATTTCAATAAGATTATTTGCTAAAGTTCTGAACTATGGTGCATTCATTTTCCAGTGCAGATTTAAAAATCTGGCTGGCATGAAGAGAGAAAAAATAAAGTGTTCTTTTTTTGAATGGGGCAAATCCACTGCGGTAGAAAGGGAAATTATGTCGCACAAAAATCCAATGATCTGCTTTGGATCTCTGCTTCGTGTTCCATTGAGCATTTTTATTGGAAAATTACACGGGGTCACATATACAAGAATTGTCTAGCAGTAAGTATTGTACGCCCGTGGAAAGGAGGGGAAATCCACAGTTCTCTATGAGAACTGTGGATTACCGTAATGACTGGGGCGCATTTCGCTCATATTTAAACGCAGTACGCCGCGAAAAACGTGGCGAAATGCACCCCAATTTAAGCCGTGTGAACATAGCCTAAGGCCTTGTTCACACGGCTTATTCTGGGACGGATTGGAGCCGTAATGCGCGCCGTCTTTGCGCTGCAGTACGGCTCCAATCCGGCGCAGTAACTACGGTAATCCACAGTTCTCATAGAGAACTATGGATTCCGTCTCCTCTTCCAGCTCGGCGAATCCGCCGGGCAGGGAGAAAGTGACATGCACATTATTTACGGCGTGTACGCGCCGTGAATAATGAATGTCTATGGGGCCGGCGAGCTGCTGACCCCCCCCCGCACACGCTGCACGGCTGCCCGCAATTACGCCGGCAATAAGCCGTGTGAACATTGCCTAAGGCCTCGTTCACACGGCTTATTTTGCCGCGGTTTGGCGCCGTACTGCGCGCCGGATTTGCGCTGCAGTACGGCGCCAATCTGTGGCAGCAATTCCGGTAATCCACAGCTCTCAAAGAGAACAGTGGAGTCCGTCGCTCCTCCCCGCTCGGCGAATCCGCCGCGGGGGGAGAAAGTGACATGCACATTATTTACGGCGCGGACGCGCCGTAAACAATGCATTGTCTATGGGGCCGGGAGCGGCGCCCCCGCCGCGCTCCGGCCCCGCCCCTTATTCACGGCGGATTTGTGAGCTCAATACGGCTCACAAATCCGTCGGGAATAAGCTGTGTGAACACGGCCTAAAACTCGAATAGTAAACAAAAAATAGATAAACGCTCACCGGGAGTCACAGGCTGTAGGGAGATCCACTCTTATTCCTCTCCACACGGTGTACCATGGAACGGACATCCGTCTGGATATCCCAGCAGAATGAAAGGCAATTCACGAAAAATTCAGGATATTCAAAAATGTATAAAACACGCTTTTATTGGTAACAAATTAAAAACATGGCATAAAACCACTGGAAACCTGTATAATCATGACGCGTTTCGAGCCTATTTCATGGCTCTGTCATAACTCGAAACGCATCATGATTATACAGGTTTCCAGTGGTTTTATTCCATGTTTTTAAATGGTTACCAATAGCAGTAAGACTGTCTTTGTTGCCCATAGCAACCAATCAGAGCTCAGCTATCACTGCTTACACTGTTCTGGAAAAATGAAAGCTGAGTTGCCATGGGCAACAAAGGCCATCGTACCATTAGACCGTTTCAAACATGTGGCCCAACTGCCCAACATGAACATTACAACTGTCTTTGTGTTTAGTAAGATTTGTCTATATTTGTGACTTGGGATAGCAATCAAACCACATCCTCAAAGTAATCGGGGCACGCATTCAGGTAATTTTATATCCTGTCTCATACTCTAGTCACATCCAGAGCTTCATTAATAATTCTACAGGTGGTTGTACTTCAGGACCTCACATCTCCATGCACCAGATACTGTATAATCTGATGTAGACCCACTATAATTCCCACATTGCAACAAGTGCAATGCAGCTATGGCTCTGTTCACAACAAAGTCGTTCCTTGCAATGGAGGTATATGTCGCAGGGAAATGATAAAAATAGGCATTTGATCAAATCACTGGCTTTCTTTAGGGAAATCACCCACAGAGTTGTTGTTTTAACACCTTCCGTGATTTGATCAAATTCCTATTTTCATCATTTCCCTGCGACATATACATTAAGAAAACCTCTTAGAGGAAAGCCTCTAATGGAAGGCCACGATGTAACTCACCAGGCATATTTGGTATATGTTGAGCTCCCAATGTAAAGCAACCTACACCAAACAGTACAGGGGTGTCCAACTCCTCTGAGGGCCACATTAGTATTATGGTTGCCCTCATAGCTCCCTTGGCGAGTGTCCTGAGCAAAGAAGTGTGGAGGTGCATGCTGAAGCTCTGAATCCAAGAAGGTGCTAGTGCCCTGTGCTGGCGCTGCCGCCTCTGCCAAATTCTGGCTGTGTCCTTTGGGCAAAGGGGAGAGCAGGTCCTTGTGCTTCAGGACTTATCTATCCCTGCTCACTGCGTCCAGGCCCTTGTGAGCCACACAGACTGACGTGGAAGGCCAGATTCAGCCTGCGGGCCTTGAGTTGGACACAAACGATCTAGTATATGTTTTAAACTGCATACTTTACTATGAAATGACATGGTGTACTACACTCCTGTACAACAAAAAAAGATATGGTAACACATATGGTCTTAGGGAGGTTTCAAGGCCCGACCCTTTTTTTGGCCGCTGTACGTTGAATGGAGTCCTATGGGTATGTTTGACATAAATGCCAGGAGCTTTTCCTCTCGTATACACCAAATATATACTTGTTAACAGGACGTGAAAAGAGCCTTACTAGCTGGTATTTGCTGAATTGTGACCAAGGATGAGACCTGATGTAGCAATAGAATAGTGATCACAGCTCTGGATGTGACGGGAGTATAAGTTGTAATGTGACTACAGCTGTGAATGTGACTAGAGTATAAGACGTGTTTTGTAACCGTGGATCAGTACAGGGCAAGGTTTTGTAGGGAGATTTGAGTGTGCACATGTATTCCCAGTGACTTTATTCCTTCCTGTAATGAGAATCTATAGATCGTCGAGCATTAAAGGGGCTTTGCCACTAAGTAAAATTCATGTGGGAAACTTGCAAATTAAATACATGTTTTCACCACTCCTTATAAAAAATTTAGTACCATTTTTGTTTTAGCTTGTCCCTTTGTGGTCCCCAGTGTACAGCTCGTCTCCAGGGGATACGACCAGTGACGAGCTCCTCAGTCCTGGCCGCACATGCTCTGACATCACCTCTCCTCTCAGGCAGCTACTGTCAGTCTATGCTCTGCTTAGTAATCACACATACTCACTGCTGAGCGAGTGTCCAGCCACAGGTGCTGTCATACTATTCCTGTCCTCTGTACGCCTTTGTAATTACTCAAACAATGCAAATAAATAAAAAGGGAAAGAAGAAACCTCAATTAAGTATGTTTTGAGGAAAAAAAAATATCCACGTTTTGGTTTCTGCAGGGATTTGAACCTAGGACCCCTTTGCTGAAAGGCAGAAGTGCTAAACACTCATCTACATACTAGCTACTCACAGCTTTTTACATAAACAGACCTTTGTTTGACTAGAGTGACCAGACTGTGGGGACAGGCATGGTGATGTCAAGCCTGCTGGGTAACCTGATAGGCAGTTTAAACAAATCATACACGCCCCCTTTTTGAGCACACTGGAAGCTGAAGCAGGATAAATCGCATATGAAATGCATTTGTGGCAAAACCCCTTTGAAGGGGTTGTATGGTTTTTAAAAAAACAAAACATCTTAGGCCATGTCTCCACAATACTGGTCTCCGGTTGCATTTTCGGCGGATTTAGTATTTAGAATCCGCCGAAAATCCGACTGTAGCCAATGCCCCATAGACCGCAATAGAAAATCCGAGCTGTTGTCGCACAGCAAGGATTTTCTACTGTCGGATTTCTAAACCACTGGCCTCTGCTGGAACATAGAACATGTTCTATCTTCTTGCAGAATCCCGTACACTTCTATATACTTGGCCAGCCAAAAACCGATCGCGCTTTTGTATGCAAACCCGCACCAAAAAGTTAAAATACTGTTCTGATGGCATTTTAACTTGTGCCATGGAGACATAGCCTTATTAGGCCGGGGAAGGGCTGAACTTTGCTCCCAGATAGTAAAATCATGTTCACAGTTCATGTAACTCTGTAGGCTTTTGCAGGCCGCAGCAGTCTCCTCTTGTTCAAAGGACACATGACTACTGAGGCCTGTGATTGGCTGCAAAGTCACATGCTGATGATCATGACATCATCAGTAGGCGCCCCAGGACCGGAGCTTGGTGGTGGAGCAGAGCTTGTTGCGGGTGGGGTTTTTTTTTGTTGTTTTTTTTTTCCCCTATTTTACAACCCGACAACCCCTTCAATGTTGATGAACGATGAGTGATGGTGATAGAGTATTTTTGGGTTCTGCTGGAATTCTGTGGCTCAATAGTCTGGGTCATCGGTATCATGGTGATTGCCCCTGTACATCCTTGACCTTTGCATGGTGAATGGTGGTTGAAGACATTCGGACCTAAAGTTTAAAGGGGTTGTCTCACTACATCAATTCATCTTACCTCAGTTCTGTTTTTTTGGTTTCATTTTGAATTCAGGGCCATGTTTACTGACTACTACTGGCCTACAGTGATGAGCTGCTGAGGACACCAGGTCTGTAGCTATAGCAACCAGTGCTGGCAGCCTATCAGGAGAGATCAAACAGATCTGTAGCTGTAGCAACCGGAGGAGCTGATGCAGCCCATACAAGAGGGGATATCTCAGAATAGTAGGACACGGTTAATGGATATATATTGCTAAGTGACTTGTTTTTTGCAAGATTTTTAACATAAAAAGCAACCTTGTAGTGAGACAACCCCTTTAAACTTGGTGTCAGTGTGGGAGGGGGTTCTATAATTTTTCAGCAGGTGGTTGTTTTGCGCTATAATTCTGTCTGTGTACTTTATGATCGCTCTCGCCCTGCTCTGCCCTGTGGTGAGATGGTGACTTGGTGCACAGAGCGTTGCGGACCTTTCCTGATAAGAGGAGGATTGGCCGCTTCTTCTATCTGTAACTTGTCTCTAAACTATTAATAATTCAGTGGAGTCGCTTTCCGCGTCAAGTTCCTTTTTCCATCCAACCCTTCACCTGGCCACTTTAACCCATTGGGGATATTGAGGCTGTTGTGTTGGTGATCTTCCATGAATGCGGACTCTGGGTGGCATGGGCTGCCTTATTGTTTTGTTACTTTTATAGCAAGGGTCAACAGCACAGTGAATAGTTTGTTTGTGAGTGTGCATCTAAGGGTATGTTCGCATGGTGTATTGGGAAGCGTACTGTACGCGCCGCAATACGCCGGGTGTTTTGGAAGCACGCGCTGATCAGCGCGTACTTCCAAAGCACAGGGGGGCCGGCGCCATTCACATGCATTGTCAGCGGCACGTAAGCACTGCGAACAATTGGCATGTCATTTCTTTCCCGGGCGTACGATACGATCGTATTGTACGCCCAGGGAGGCGACGCGCAATTCATAGTTCTCTATGAGAGCTATGAATTACCATAATTGCGGCAGGCAAAATGTGCGCCACAATTACGCTGTGTGAACATATCCTAAAGGACTCTCCGACAGCCAGCTAGTAAGAGCAGATCCTCAATGTAAATGACAGCACTCCGTGCTTTTGTGTTTTTCTTGCTCCCAGTTGTTGGTGCGCCATATAAATTGTGATGTTTTGGGAAATTCTATTAAATCCCTTCAGCCCCAGACCTGAAAAGGCCTTAATGACCTGCACATTTTTATTTTTTTTTGCCTCCTTCTGTATAACTTTTTTTTTTTTTCCTTTAATGATGCAGTCGTATGAGGCCTTGTTTTATGTGGGAGAAGTTGTACTTTTTGTGGGTATAGTAAGGGGCCGTTTACACGGCACAGGACAAATATTCATCTTCTGTCTGAAAATCGGACGGAAGAATGAACATGTTCTATGTCTTTTGGACCGGCGGCGGTCTGAAAAACCGCCTGGCGGAAAATCCGTGCAGCCAATAGAAACAATAGGGTACGTTTTTGCAATCCAGAAAATATATCCGAATACATACCACACTTTGTGGTACTTATTTGGATATGTTTTACATATTATATAACTGTATTCAACACGCCGTCTGCACATACTCTAAAGATGTCGTTTACAAATAGCAAATAGCAGCTTGAAGTTCCCCGTGTTGGAAATGGAGCAGATTTGCCCCCATTTACTCAGTGCCCACCCACAGCTCTTCCATGCAAAGATGGTCATATTATGCGGATTGTCTCTTGGAACATAAAGGGGCTCCGCTCCCCAAATAAGCGGATGAAGGTGATCCGCCATTTGAAAAGGCTTCGTCCCGATGTGGTCCTTCTGCAGGAGTCGCACTTAAAGGTCGATGATATAAGGCGGAAATGGAGAAGCTGTGGGTGGGACTGTTTTTGGGGTTTCTCCCTCTGAGAATGGCAAAGCGGGGGTGATTACCCTCATCCATACAAACTTCCCCTTTGAACTGGTGTCACATGCCCATGACGCCGAAGGTCGAGTCTCTCACCTGGTTATCAAGTGGGGGGGGATATGACCTTAGTATCTTCAACGTGTACGGTCCCAACGGCCCTAATCGGGTATTCTTTAAAGAGCTAGAAGATAGGATCGGCGCTGATCAGACGCAATACCAGATCATTGGAGGTGATATGAATGCGGTCTTTGACCCGGCGGGGGATAGAAGGGGTGGGCCAACATCACACATTGGAGGCAGGAGTACCACCACCTCAAGGCAGGGGGTACTGCAACATCTCGTTGATTCTTTTAGCCTCCATGACTGCTGGAGGGAGAGGAACCCTGATGAACGTGATTTCACGTACTACTCTCCGGTACACCAATCATGGTCAAGGCTGGACCACCTTCTGGTCTCGGATGCCCTTCAATCCAGAATTGAAGACGCAAAAATTCTAGACATGGTCATTTCTGACCACTCTCCGATCTCCGTAGATCTGGCAGAATCCTTCCCAAGGGGTTCAGACTTCATATGGAAGTTCCCCTCCTACCTCGCAGGGACAGATAGTTTTGCAGAGACGGTTAGGGAATGGTGGATGACTTTTGCCTCTGATAACTCCACACATCAAAACGACCCGTCGCTCTATTGGATGACTGTGAAAGCAGTACACAGAGGAAGGATTATTGCCCACACCACGGTATACACGAAGAGGTTGAGGGAAGCTTCTTCGAAAGCATCGGAGAACGTTAGTGAGACTTACCAGTCCTTTCTTGGGGACAGATCCGAGGGGCCCAGACAGAATTGGGAGAAGGCCAGGGGGAGAGTTGATTTATGGGGCAGAGCGAAAGGATGGGGGTACATAGGAACCCACTTCTTCCCCCCTTTTTCAGGTTCGGAAATAAATCCGGGAAACTCCTGTCCCGGCTCCTGAAGGGAGCTTATAAACCTACCCATATCCACGCCCTTCGTACGCCGGAGGGCACTATCACTACTGACCCCGCAGGGATCAATGATACGCTCAGGCAATATTACGCTAAGCTTTTACTCCTCTGGGGGACAAATGCAGGTGGAGGAGGGGCAACGATTCCTTTCGAGAATTACTTTGCCGCGCCTATCAGATCTCAGAAAGAGGAACTGAACGCAGGCATAGCCGAGGAGGAGGTCAAGTTGGCCATTCTCCACTTGAAAACAGGCAAGGCCCCTGGACCCGACGGGTTTTCTGGGGAGATATACAAAATCCTGAATGATCAGATTGCCCTACCCTACTGAATACTATAACCAGATACTGCAAACCGGAACTATGCGCCCAGAATCAAAAAATGCCTATATCAAAATTCCCCCAAAAGAAAGAAAGGACCCCTGCTGCCCGCATCCTATAGGCCATATCCCTTATAGATATTGATAAAAAGATTCTCTCTAAGATATGGCCGACCGCCTTGCGCACTTTATGCCACAGCTGATAGGACCCCCCCAGAAGGGCTTCATCAAGGAACGAGCAGCGGTGGGCAACATCAGGAAGGTACTTGCTGTCTTAGAGAGAATCCGAACAATCCCTTGCCAGGAGAACAGCCTATATTTTTTGGCCTTGGACGCAGAAAGGCCTTTGATAACGTTCGTGGGATTTGGCTTTGGATTGTTCGGGACGCCCGGGGGATCACGGGGACGTTTAGGTCTTTCCTTACTGCCATTACGAAACCCAAACGGCCACAAATACACACCCCTGGCTTCCTCTCTCCAAAATTTCTCCTTCAGACGGGTACACGGCAGGGATGCCCGTTGTCCCTTTACTTTTTAATCTGCATTGGAACCCCTAGGCGCGATTGTCGAGGACTCCGACCTTTTTACGGGAATACGAATAGGAGAACAAAGAGGTGAAACTGCTTTATTTGCCGACGACCTAATATTGTTTATGGCAGACCCTGACACACCCCCCCCCCGTGGTAGCTGCCCTGCAACATTTCGGCACTTTATGGGGGTTTATAAAGTAAATGTATCTAAAAGCGAGCTACTAGAATTAGGCACAGATTCTCTAGGTCCAATGGGCTAGTATGGGGTTGGACTTTATCCCGGGCCCAGGATTATCTTACTTTATTATGGCATCAAGATTGGCAGGACTCCGGACTTGATGTACAAATTAAATATCCCACCTTCATTGACGAATTTCCCAAGACATTTAGGCGATGGACTACGTTACCGTTGTCTTGAGCGGGAGAGTCCATGCCATAATGGTCTGCTTCCCAAGTTACTATACCCCCTGCAGGGCACTCCCCTTCCTTTCAAGCATGCGGACATTAATAAAATCAACTCATGTTTTTCTAAATTCATTTGGGCAGGGAAAAAGCCCCGCATTGCTCTCCACAAATTTAAAATTGCCGGTCAGGGTGGGGGGATTGAACCCCCCGGATGTTAGGGGGTATAATTGGCATGTTTGGGCCCGACACATGCTCGGGTTGGTTGGGGGTCGATCTCGCTTCTCGAACTGGGAAATTTGAGAGGGAATGATGTCCCCGTGGCACCCACAAGCTTGTTCCACACTAGATACCCCAAGCTCCCGCTCTTGATAAAATTGTCCCCCTTGTTCAGGGACACGATTCTGGTCTGGAAGGAGCTGAGGAAACGCTTTGGCCTTTCCTTCGCTGTTTCCAAAGACATGCCTATATGAATCACCCCGAGTTTCCCCTGGGTAAGAGCAACCCGATGTTTCGTAAATGGAGGGAGCGTGGCTTAGTAACAGTGGGCAGTTGATGCACCCGCAGCAACACAGGTGGCTGAGGCCTTTGGAAATGATTGAGAAGTTCTCCTTACAGGATTCACATCTCTTGGCCGCCTATCAACTCTTTTTATTTCTGTAGCGGGGAGACTACGAGATGCCTCCAAGGAGACCATCCCCAATGATTTCGACAAGGTTTTTTCACCACACACAAGGGTTCGTGTCCCTGTCGGGACTTTATGCCGATATGAGAGGGTGGTGCAGAAAGCGAGTCGCTTTACAGGCATTCCACTATTGGCGTCGCCGACTGGGGAATGACCAGATCCCAGACCTGATCCCGCAAGGTATCGTGGCCATACGTAAACATTATTTATCTGCGAAAAACCCGGCTGTGAGACTTATTTAAGGTTTATACATAATGCCCTCTACGCTTTTAAAACTCCCCCCCCCCCCCCCCCTCCAAAAATTCCCCAGATAGATTGCAACATTGTCCCAAGTGTGGCGCATACAAAACGGATCTATGGCATGGCTTATGGGAATGTAGCTTTTACAAAAGACTTTCTGGGGACACTGTTCTACAATTATTAGTCTTCACTTTGGGGTCCGCCCGGAAAAAAAATTTTTGAGCTTCTGATTTTTCATTTTCCCAGGCCTCCGGACATGGACGAGGGAGAGGGTCCAGGGGAGTCGTTACACCCCACTGGATATCCCGGAATAGTTCATATCGCCCTCTTGGCGGCAAAGAGAAGCCTACTGCAGTCTTGGCTAAAGCCCACTCTCCGTCCAAACTCCGGGTAATGAAACAGCTAGAGGACTACTCATAGCGGACAGGCTAGAAATGAAAAGGCACAAGGAGACCCGCACCAAGGGGTTCTTCAGGAGGTGGAGAACCTTTATAGAGTCGCATTACTCCGACAGGGAGATCAGGGCTCTCATGCAGGTGTTCAAGTACACAGGATGGTTCTGCAAGGAGGGGATCTGTGGCACGCTGGGAAGATTGCAGGTGTGAATACTGCAGACTACCCCGACGCAATTTAAATAGTAACGATTTCTCAGGGAAAGGAGGAAAGGACGAATACGCATGTTGTTAACAGGTTATTTTGTTTTCTATATTTATTATGCTTTATTTCTGTATGCTGGTGTCTTATACTCTGTATGTGATGTTTTCATACCTCAGGCACATGGCCTTGAGACTGTGCATTTCATGATACGAATATTGTAACATGTCAGAGATTCATGATTGTTATTTGAAAAAGCAAATAAAATATGTTTTAAAGAAAAAAAAAAAAAAAAAAATATGTCGCTGCAGAAAGAGGTCCTGCACCGCTCGCCGTCTATAGTCAGTGGGTGGTCGTTAACGAGTTAGGCCATAATAGGAGCACTAAATCAGCTTGAAAAAGCACTTGGGGTGCTTTCACAAAGTGTGGGGTTTTTTTGGGTGCATTTTTAATGCAGAAATGTACACCATTAATTGCTGTGCCTTTCTGCACACAAAGCACATCCAAAAAACACATCAGAAATGCAGCTGCGTGTGAAAAGCACCCTTACTGTTCTAAAATTTCAGGAAATCCCTGGATAATATACAGTGGTCCCTCAAAATTCAATGTTAGTTGGTTCCTGGACAACCATTGTATGTTGAAGCCCTAACCCTATGGAACATTGGCAATTTTGTAATGTCGCCCAACATAATGGAACATGAAGATTGAAGGGGTTTTGCCTCGAAGTAAAATTGACGTGGAAAGCTTGCAAATTAAATAACAAACATTTTCACCATTCATCATTATTAAAAATTCTGCACCGTTTTTGTTTTAGCTGCTCCTTTAGTGATCCATTGTTCACAGCTCGTCTCCAGGGGATACAACCAGGGCTGAGAGCTTCAGTCCTAGTCAGACATGCTCAGACATCACCTCTCCTCTCAGGCAGCTACTGAGTGTTCAAACCCTGGGTGTTGTCATTCTACTCCCTTCCTGTGTTCCTTAGTTATTAGTCAAACAGTGCATATAAATAAAAAAAAAGAAACCTCAATGAGGTATGTGCATGGATAAAGAGAAAAAAACCCCAAAAAACACAGGTTTGGTCCCTGCAGGAATTGGAACCTAGGACTCTTGTGCCCGGAGGCAAAATCTTTACCTCTGAGCTACTCGCAATGCTTTATATAAACAGACCTTTCTTTCACTAGAGAGAGGAAAGGCCTGGTGATGTCATCCTGCTGGGTCACATGATATGCAATTCATACATGCCCCTTTCTGAGCACACAGAGCTGAAGAGCAGGATATAGGAGGTATGAAATGAGATCGTGGCAAAACCCCTTTAACTCCTTAAAGGGGTGTTATCGTTTCATCAAATGGTCTTCAGAATAAGGGGACAGTGAAAACAAGCAACTTTGCAATTGGATGTCATTAGCAAAGCTGCCTTGTTCTCACAGTGTCCCTTATCTTGTGTTTTTATTTACACTGATATCCAGTGTGGGTTTAATCCTCTGATCCTCTCCTTGCAATTCACTAGTGAGAGCTCATTTACATCTGTACAGCCCCTGGGTCGATTCACGGAGCTGTGTTCTGATCAGAGTTAGGGGCCGTAGCATTTTCTGTCTCCACACCTAGCAGAAACAGACTGCAGCAGATTGTACAATGAGAAAACATGACAGTTTTGTCCCTGTGCCTAACTCTCCTGCATACACGCAGATCTGTGCCGTTCTTAGAAAGCTGTAATACATCTCCAGCTGTGAGAGGAGTCAGTGCTCGGATTAGATTGATGCAGCCTGTGGTATGTATACAGCTCTTATAAATAAGACTGATAGGGAGAGACACAGTGATATGTGGACTCAGAGGGGAAGGGGGAGGGGGGGAGGGGGGGGAGTCTCAGGCCAGCAGTGAAGGGGGGGATGATGTCATCCAGCTGGGAGGGTAAGAAACACCCCTGCATTCACAGAGTTGAGAAGCTGAGAGAAGAGTGAATAAGCCGAAGTAAGGAAGCGATACATCCCCTTTAAGCCGAACGCCTGAAAAGTAGTTAATGACCAGAACATTTTTTTTTAGTTTTTGCCTCCTTGCGTTTCAACAGTTGTAACTTTTTTTTTTTTTTTTTTTCAATGACGCAGTTGTATGAGGCCTCATTTTATTCCAGACCAGTTGTACTTTATGGGGGAATAGTTTAAATTCACTTATAAATAATTGCAGATTTTTGTTTTTTTATTTAAAAAAATATTTTTTTTATTTATTTTTTTTTTTTACACCATGACATTTCACACTTAATAACTTGCTAGATTAATTCTACAGGTTATTACGGCCGTGTGGATACCTAATATGTGTAGTTTTTTTTTGTGTGTAATGTATGCATAATTTTTATTAAATATTTATTTTTTATTTTAGTTTAAATCGCATGAAGGGAGAACGGTTTCCCTTTTTTTTTTTGCACCTAGTAATGTATTGGCATATTAAGATATGCTAATACATTATAATCTGTGTCAGTCTGACACAGGCAGTGATCAGGACAGCAACACAGTCTGTCCAGGTCACTGGCTTCATACACAGACAGCTCTGGGGCTACTCTAGGTCCCCAGGGCTGACTGTGCAGCCGTTCCCCGGGCTCTGTCGGGTCACCGGGTGTTCAGATCACCCGACAGAGCAGGAAAACCCTTTGATTGCGCTGCAATGACGATCCGCTGCAATCAAAGGATTAAAGCACCGGGTTGCAAAGGTTTCCCCCGCTTGCCGATGCTCATAGGAGATACTCTGGGATCAGGGCTGTGTAGTACAGCCCCGATCTCAGCACAGCTGTGGCGCCCGGGCGCGCAAACTCCGATCTCTGCAGCGACATCTTAAGACGTCGCTGGAGACGAACGACCTGCACCAGCCGACGTCTAAAGTCGGTGGGCGGTCGTTAAGGAGTTAAAGAAAATGAAGCAGATACCAATGCAGATAAAGCAAGTCCTTGCATTTAACATCAGGAACAACTGCTGGAACTCACTAGTGCCACGCTGTACTGTAGTAGAGTGGCACTACTAGATCGCCAGCCACTGCATGCACCTCGCTAATACAGATGGTTTACTAGTAAAATGTTCAAGTTAATTGGATATCCTACCAATTGTATGAGCTGCAGATCTGCATGTATGTGACCTTTTATGGCGAGTGTGGTTGATGCAGTGCCCCAAGAAAGCCTGTTGTATGGTGAAAATATCGCGTCCTGTAGCCATTGTGACTTGAGGGAGCTCTGTCCAGTATTCTGCCTTGTTGTTGCTAGTTCTCTGTTCCAGGTAAAGCTTGGTGGTAACGGATACACCTGCTATTCCAGCTTCTACAGAAGCGGTCATCCAGCTTTTCCAGACTCTTGAAAATTTGCATTGTTCGATTTCCCTCAGGTTTGATGTGCGCTGTAATGAGCACTATCATTGTGAAGGACAAGCAGCTCTTTCATTTTGGCTATTATTAGTCCTGGCCTGTGTTGGTGTCTGTATGTCTACAGCTGATATCGGGGTCATCCACAAAGACTCTTTAAAATAGTTTTAAGTGTTGTGGTGCTGATGATCTCCGTCACATGTGACACCTAATGAGTGACCCTCATATATTTACCATAGTGTTTTCCATTTGGGGGACATCTATTAGTGTGGTGGTATTTGGATGTTGTGGTGCCAGAGCCGGTGACCTGAGGTTCAGGGTCCCCGCATCACCCCATTCTCCTGCCCATACAGCTGTCCTTCCATTACCTGCTGTCTGGCCACATGATCGGCGTGTCCCTTGGTTCAGCAGTACTGACACTAGACCGTGATCAGTGCTGTGGAACAGAATCTGATTTCCCTCAAGGTTCGTTCTCAGTTTGTCAGGTTCATTGCTGGACATTTAATATGTCATGTGATCGCTGTGCGAGGAGGATCTGATCATAAAGGATATATCCAAGAGTCTCTGTGTCAGAGCTGCACAATGACCCCCTCCATGAAGGACGCAGCTGCCTCTTTTGTGCCCGGCAGTCTAAGAGGTGCCGTTCGTATCGGCAATATTCTCTCCGTTGTTACATTCATTTAATGCATTATTTTTTTCTTATGTCCCTTAGATCCAAGGAACGATTCACAGGTGAAGGAGCCGCCACCACAGCCTTTCTGCCTCCCTCTACCGCTGCCCGGCCCCTGCGCCACTCTCCATGCCCAGGCTGAGCATCGGGCGTCTAACGCAATGTGTGTTTGTCAAACCATGGAAGTGGGGAAGTACGTCCAGAGCACAGTCTGCGACAGGGGCCGGGGGGTCCTGCTGGAGCCATTCATCCATCAGGTGGGGGGCCACAGCAGTATGATGCGCTATGATGACCACACTGTGTGCAAACCCCTTATTTCCCGGGAGCAGCGTTTCTATGAGTCCCTGCCTCCAGAGATGAAGGAATTTACCCCAGAATATAAAGGTGAGACCCTGGCACCTCATCACTTATGATATTTGGAATCTATTAGCCTAAATTCACACAGGTCTGAATGGTTAGGTAAAGTTTTCACAGCAATCCTGACTAAAATTGATAAAAATTCATATGCATGATGTTTTGATCTGCTGCAAATCTTACTTGCACAAATCTGAATAGAAAACCCAGCCTATCCGGTATGAAGGAACATACCCTTACACTGCACCATGGAGCTGATATTCTAATGTCCTCTGCATCTGCTCACCCCTTAGTGCCTTAGTTTATTATGGCCAGACAGGTGGTGGATATCAGACATTGTGTAAGGGGAAACCCAGATGGGGTGGTCATTGGTGGTAATGTTTGTATGGGTGCGTTCACACAGCTGAACATTTCAGTGTGGAATCTGCACCAGTAAGCGTGGATTTGAAGCTGGTTTTCAGAGGCAGATTTTTAGCCTCCAATATACTATGAAGTGAGGATTCAGCACAGAATCCACCTAAAGAATTGACATGTCAGTTCTTTTTCAGTGCTGAAAAGAAGTCAATGCCAATACCAGATCAGCCGTGTGAATGTACCCTATCACTGTTTGAGTTTAAAGCCACCATGGACTCTAATGCCCCCCTCTTCCATTGAAGGGGTGTTCCTATCTCCAACATTTATGAAATATCTATAGAATATGCCGTAAATGTAGGACAGATGCAAGGACCAGCACTTGACAATGATCTCTCTAAAGTCTCTATGCAAAAAGGAAAGGATGTTGCTCTTGCACAGTACTTTGCATTTTGTTCTGTGGAAGATCTGACTGTACTCAGAACTCCCATTGAAATAAATGGAGAGTGCTACGCAAGCACAACCTCCTCCATGTTCTGCATGGAGACTTTTACAGGTTATTCTCAAGATGGGTGCAGGTCCCAGAAGTGAGACCCGCAACTGTCAGGCTTCTATGGCATATTCACTGATATACAGTGGGTACGGAAAAGTATTTAGACCTCTTTTTAAATTTTTCACTCTCTTTCATGGCGGCCATTTGGTAAGATCAAAAAAGTTTTGTTTGTTTTTTTGCTCATTAATGTACACTGCACCCCATCTTGAAAGAAAAAAAAAAGAAATGTAGATATTTTTGCAAATTTATCAGACAAGAAGAACTGAAATATTACATGGTCATAAGTTTTCAGACCCTTTGCTGTGACACTCATATTTAACGCACATGCTGTCCATTTCCTTCTGATCCTCCTTGAGATGGTTCTACTCCTTCATTGTAGTCCAGCTGTGTTAAATTAAACTGATTGGACTTGATTAGGAACAGCACACACCTGTCTATATAAGACCTCACAGTGCATGTCAGAGCACATGAGAATCATGAGGTCTAAGGATCTGCCCAAGGAGCTTAGACACAGAATTGTGGCATGGCACCGATCTGGCCAAGGTTACAAAAGAATTTCTGCAGCACTCGAGGTTCCTAAGAGCACAGTGGCCTCCATAATCCTAAAATGGAAGAAGTTTGGGATGACCACAACTCTTCCTCGACCTGGCCGTCCAGCCAAACTAAGCAATCGTGGGAGAAGAGCCTTGGTGAGAGAAATAAAGAAGAACCCCAAGATCACTGTGGCTAAGCTCCAGGGATGCAGTAGGGAGATGGGAGAATGTTCCAAAAAGTCAACTGCAGCCTTCCACCAGTCGGGGCTTTATGGCAGAGTGCGGCCGACGGAAGCCTCTCCTCAGTGCAAGACATATGAAAGCATCATACAGTTTGCAAAAAAACACATGAAGGACTCCCAGACTATGAGAAATAAGATTCTCTGGGCTGATGAGACAAAGATTGAACTTTTTGGTGTTAATTGTAAGCGGATGTGTGGAGAAAACCAGGCACTGCTCATCACCTGCCCAATACAATCCTAACAGTGAAACATGGTGGTGGCAGCATCTTCTATGGGGGTGTTTTTCAGCTGCAGGGACAGGACGACTGGTTGTAATTGAAGGAAAGATGAATGCGGCCAAGTACAGAGATGTCCTGGATGAAAACCTCTTCCCGAGTGCTCTGGACCTCAGACTGGGCCAAAGGTTTATCTTCCAAAAAGACAATGACCCCAAGAACACAGCTAAAATAAAGCAGTGGCTTCACAACAACTCTGACCATTCTTGAATGGCCCAGCCAGAGCCCTGACCTAAACCCAATTGAGCATCTTTGGAGAGACTTGGAAATGGCTGTCCACCACCGTTCACCATCCAACCTGAGGGAACTGGAGAGAATCTGCAAGGAAGAATGGCAGAGGATCCCCAAATCCAGGTGTGAAAAGCTTGTTGCATCATTCCCAAGAAGCGATGGCTGCACTAGCTCAAAAAGTGCTTCTGCTCAATACTGAGCAAAGGGTCTGACTACTTAAGACCATGTGATATTTCAGTTCTTCTTGTTTAATAACTTTGCAAAAACATCTACATTTCTGTTTTTTTTTCCCTTCAAGATGGGATGCAGAGTGTACATTAAACAGCAAAAAAAAGAACTTTTTTGATCTTACCAAATGGCTGCAATGAAAGAGTGAACAATTTAAAGGGGTCTGAATACTTTCCACACCCACTGTAGCATAAATGTCCGAGATAGGAACCCCCCTTTTAATAGATCTACTCTACAGTGCAATGAGGGTTTATACATCCGTGACACAATTTACCACAACTTACTTTCTGGAGCTGTTAAGGATACAATACAGCAGATTGTACCGTAGTACTCCATCGATCTCTGCGTATTACATAAAACCTGCAGGTGTCTTGAGCAGTCTGAGGTGAGGGTTCAGTGTGGAGGATGGGTTGTGTAGTCCAGCACGGGGGTGTTGTGTAGCTGGTTGGCTGCAGTATTACTGTGTGATGTCTCTGTAGATTCCTGACGCTCTTTGCTTTTTCTGTCGTGCAGGTGTTGTGTCTGTCTGCTTTGAAGGCGACAGTGATGGCTACATAAATCTTGTCGCCTATCCCTATGTGGAAAATGAGGCAGCTGATCATGAAGAGTTTCCTGAGAGAGACCATCCAAGACGCAAGCACTCCCGTCGTGGCCTGCACCGCGCCAACAGCACCGATCACAAAGACGAACGGCCAGCTCTTACAGGAGAGAACTCAGAGAGGTGACAGGCTTTGTCATAACAGGCCCCATCTGTTTTTTTTTTTTTGGTTTTGTTTTTTTTTAATGGAGTCTGTGCCACATATAGAGGCAAAGAGGACATACAGTTGAAACCATAAATTTACATTCACTATATAAAAAGACACATGTGCATGTTTATCTCACTATCTGACATGAAATCAGAATAAACCTTCCCCGTTTTAGGTCAATTAGGAACCAAAATTATTTATATTTGCCAAATGCCAGAATGAGACACAGAGAATTATTACATACGCTAAAATTACTATACTTATGTATAATTGTTTGTACCGATGAACAAGGCACTTTCAGGTATCTGGAAATTGCACCCAAGGATAATCCAGACTTGTGCAAGTGCACAATTCTCTTCCTGATATCTTGGCTGATTTCTTTAGACTTTCCCATGATGCTACACACAGAAGCAGTGTGTTTCTGGTGTGCTTTAAAATACATGTTGTGTCTCTAATTAACTCAGATGTTGCCAATAAACCAGAAGCTTCGAAAGACATGACATCATCATATCATCATCATATGGGCTGTCCCAAATTGTTTAAAGGTATAGCAATCCGAGTGTATGTAAACTTTTGACTTTGCAGAAACGAATAAAAATGCCTTAAAAAATTCTCTGTCAATATTCTGGCATTTGGCAAATATAAATAATTTTGATAATCCTAATTGACTTAACGGGGAAGGTTTATTCTGATTTCATGTCAGATAGTGAGAAAAACATGCATGTGTGTCTTTTTATATATTGTATGTAAACTTCTGGTTTCAACTGTAGGACAGGATGTGTGTTAGCTCTGCTATTATTTGGTCCCCATGTACAGAGTCTAACACAAGATCTAAAAAGGTACTCTTCATTTTAACAGATGCCCACCATGCTTTGCACTACAGCTCTGCTCCATTAGGACATAGCTGTTATTAGTGCCTCCAGGATATCAGCATTTTCTATTTGAGTCTTGGGTAGTTTTACACGTTTTCAACCATAATCTACACACACGGCTCGTCACATTAGCCTGTATTGATGTTGTGTGTGGAGCTTCCTTCAATCAGAACACAATGTTGGGCATTTTGCCGAGACAGCCTCATCTTCCTGTCTCCTTTCCATTAGATTATTATCATTATTATTTATTTTAAAGCGCCATTGACTCCAGGGCGCTTTACATTCAATGGGGGTTACAAACATAACCTATGTCAAACGAGTACAATGATAACGATGAATGACTTACAATTGGCACAACAGAGGGAGAGAGGACCCTGCCCGTGAGGGCTTACAATCTACAAGGAGGAGGAAAGAGACAGAAGGTGGGGGGCTGACATGTTTGTGGGGTAGTACTGTGGCAGCAGGGCTATTGTAGGTTATAGGCAATCCTGAAGAGGTGGGTTTTCAGGTTGCTTTTGAACCCGGTGAAGGTGGAGGAGAGTCTGATGTGTTGGGGCAGTGCGTTCCAGAGAATGGGGGAAGCACGGGAGAAGTCTTGGAGACTGTTATCTGAAGAGCTGATAAGTGGAGAGCAGAGAAGAAGGTCCTGTGAGGAACAGAGATTGCGTGAGGGGAGATATTTGGAAATTAGGGCAGAGATGTATGGAGGGGAGAGGTCATGGAGAGCCTTGTAGGTCATGGTGAGTAACTTGAAATGAATTCGCTGGTCAATGGGAAGCCAGTGAAGGGATTGGCAGAGGGGAGA
This sequence comes from Phyllomedusa bahiana, assembly GCA_025379985.1. Taxonomy (NCBI): domain Eukaryota; kingdom Metazoa; phylum Chordata; class Amphibia; order Anura; family Hylidae; genus Phyllomedusa; species Phyllomedusa bahiana. The sequence continues at coordinate 27,223 of JAODAL010008668.1, read as the reverse complement.
GGCAGAGGAGTAGCGAGGAGAGAGGTGGATAAGTCGGGCAGCAGAGTTGAGAATGGTTTGAAGGGGAGCAAGAGTGCTGGATGGGAGGCCACAAAGAAGGATGTTGCAGTAGTCTAGGCGGGAGATGACAAGGGCGTGGATCAGCATTTTTGTAGTGTTGAAGATGAGGAATGAGATAAGCTGCCAATATCGCCTCTCACCCTTATACCTCTTTTGTTACCACGACTTAAAGACAGCGCTGGACGTCCGATTTCCAAGAATGTGCTTTTTTTTATTCAATAAAGGAAAATGCGTTTCGTGTGCTAAACACACTTCATGAGTTATTTTTAAGATAGCTTTATAAGGCTAGGTTCACACGGAATAAGTGCGGGGCGTACAGTACGCCCCGCAATTACGTCGGTATTCGGGAGCTCGCACCGATCGGCACGTACTCCCGCGGGGCGGGGTGCCCGGCTGCCGGCCGCCCCCATAGACCTTCATTACTAGCGGCGCATATTCGCCGCTAGTAATTGACATGTCACTTCTTTCCCCACGCGGGGTGTACGGCGCGAAAGAAGGACCGAAATGCGCCCCATTTGACCCCGTGTGAACCTAGCCTAAGGTGGTATTGTTTATATTTAGTGTTTTTGTAACAATTTCCCATGTGCGTACTTGGCAGCTTTTTAGGTAGTTATCCTGTCGTTTTTACTGTTGTAACGGATGAGGTGTGTTTAGCAAATAAAAATAAAAAAGCACATTCTTGGAAATCAGACGTCCAGCGCTGTCTTTAAAGTTTTGATAACCAAAGGAACCTTTATCGATATATATGATGCTACCCGTTACTGTATGTGGGACGAGAGACACCATAGAAACTCTGGCGCGAACTCCACGATTACCATCTCTAGTTCCCATATTTGTGGATGCGCTACGAGGTGTTGTGCCTTTCAAAGCACGGCATAAGAAGGTTGGTGTGTATATATTTGATATACAAACATGGATTTATTTGAAATCACAATATTGCACTAGGGAGCGCTGTCTCTATTTTTAGCATATCCTGACAATCTTCTGCTGGACTCATTCCTTAAAGAGGTTTTCCCATCTCTGACTTTTATGGTATATTGATAGAATACACCATAAATGTCTGATTGGTAGGGATCTAACATTGGGACCTGCATCCATCTTTAGAACAGGCCCCAGAAGGTCTCCATGCAGAATAAAGAGGCGGCTACACTAGTGCAGCACTCCCCATTCATTTGATTGGGAGTTTCAAGCACACTGCTCAGCTGTACTCGGAATTCCTATAGAACGGACTGGAGAGCATCCACACCTGTCGGACGTTTCTATCATATTGATATAACTGTCTGAGAAGGGGACACCCTTTGAATGTTTGTTTGCTCGCTTCACTGAAAATTGTTTGACATCCCCTCCTTTTCTGCAGCGTTCCAGAGATGAAGAGCCCCAAGCTGGAGCTTCTGATGCAGTCGGATGTCCCCTTTCAGATGCTGGATGGTAATAGCGAAATGACCTCGGAGCGGATCAGCTACAACCCCTGGAGCCTGCGATGTCACAAGCAGCAGCTGAACCGCATGCGCTCAGAGTCCAAGGAGCGCAAGATGTACAGTATCCTTGTGTGGCTTAGTCTCTGCTTGTAGCTAGTGGAGTCTAATGAGAGTATTTCCCGTCCTTTGTTGTCATGGCTTAACTCTGTATCCCAGAATTCCTCCTACTAGAGAATGTTGTCCATCATTTTAAGTTTCCATGTGTCCTGGATCTGAAGATGGGGACCCGGCAGCACGGCGATGATGCATCGGAGGAGAAGAAGGCCCGCCACATGAGGAAGTGTGCGCAGAGCACCTCAGCCACTCTGGGTGTGAGGGTGTGCGGCATGCAGGTAACAGCTGTTACTGCTGGGTGTTCCCAGAATGTACTGTAAGCCCGATGGGTTGATAGTATAGTTGACAGCAGTGGTGCCTGTGTTGGTGGTCATCTCCAGGGTGCTTTGCAGCATGGTGCCAATATCCACGCCGGGCAGACGTGGGAGTCCTTTTACTTTAATAAGGATTAATGTCCACCATAGAGTGAATGAACAAGCCCAGGTTAATGTTGCTTCCCTGTTAAATGCTCTGATCATTCTGTGGGTCTTGAGTTTAGTAATAAATGTCCATACTTCCAGAGGAGGTAGGGGGTAAGTCTTGGGACCCTTAATGGGGATATGGCATCTGTCATATAGGTGAAGGTCCCGCCTCTGGAACTATGCAGATCTCCAGAACGGGCCCTCAAAACTCCTGCGCAAGAACAGTCTCTCTATTAATTTCAATAGGAATTCTGAATACAGCCGAATGTAACCGCTTTGCAGTACTAGGAACTTCCGTTTAAAGGGGTTTTGCCACGAAGTAAAATTGATGTGGGAAGCTTGCAAATTGAATAATAAACATTTTCCTCATTCATTATTATTAAAAATTCTGCACCGTTTTTTTTAGCTGCTCCTTTAGTGATGCATTGTTTACAGCTCATCTTCAGGGGATACGACCAGGGTTGAGAGCTCCTCAGTCCTGGTCGCACATGCTCAGACATCACCTCTCCTCTCAGGCAGCTACTGAATGTTCAAACCCCAGGGGCTGTCATTCTACTCCCATCCTCTGTACTCCTTGCAAATAAATAAAAAAAAAAAAAAAAAAAGAACCTTCAATCAGGTCTGTGCATTGATGAAGAGAAAAAATTCCACAGTTTTGGTTTCTGCAGGGATTTGAACCTAGGACCATTGTGATGTGAGACAAAATATTTACCACTGAGCTACATTGTAGCTACTCACATTTCCATACATAAACAGACCTTTCTTTGACTAGAGAGATGAAAGGCCTGGTGATGTCATGGGTCACATGATATGCAATTCAAACAAATCACACACGCCTCCTTCTGAGCACACACAGCTGGATGCAGGAGGTAGGAAATGAGTGTGGCAAAACCCCTTTAAATTAATGGAAGGGCCGTGGTTGCGCTGTTCTCCATTCACAACAGGAGTTTCAGTCTGGAGTCTTGCTTCTGGGACCTGCACCTATCTGATTTGATGGAATATCCTATTGATATGCCATCAATGTCTAATGGCAAAACCCCTTTAAAGGAGTTGTCTCATTAAAAGCTTTCAGCCTCTGTCTGTGGCTGGGAGTTGAATTGAGGGGCGTGCTAGCTTGTCTGCCTCTTCTCCTCCCTCTACCCCCCCCCCCCCCTCCCCTCAGCACACAGAAAGCTCTCCTCATAACTTCTATACAGCAAGGAGGAGGGGGGGTTTGCTGCCAGAGTTAACCCTGTGTGTGCCTGCCTAGGTCTGCTGCAGCTCTTGCTGCTGTCTCCACAGTCAGGAGACAGGAGAGGGCTGATCTGAGTGTGGAGCCAGAGCAGGGGGTATGAAAGTGTTCCTATACCCCCTGCTTAGCTTACATTGTCAGAACAGACACAGGGCAGCTGGGAAGTGTTACTATGTGTCACTAGTACAGCAAAGCATGAACTGTTCACATGCCTTATCTGTTCTATTACTATAGTGACAGCTCCACAGACACATCATGATTATAGTAACACACAGGGTCACTGCTGTCACATCTATCTGTGTAGAGAGCAGGAGGAAGCAGGCACACACAGGGTTAATCCAGGCAGCACAGACACAGAAGCCAGAGCCCTCCTCCCCCCTCCACTACAGAAGCATTCTGTGCGGGAGGGGCTCTCTGCTCCGACCTGTATGAGTCATACAGACCTGACAGCCAGTGAGATAAGGATCAACAGGTCGGCTGCTATAGAAATTTTAGAAGCTGATGTAGTACTACTAACAGGGCTAACTCACAATCGGTCGGACATTTGTAATGAACATCTAGTGCACAGCTGCTGGTGTTTTAGAGATCTTTTAATTAAAACCCAATCATTGTAGCAAGACAACCCCTTTAAGTAGATATGTGCAGGTATATTCTAGTGTATTACTGGAGCTCCCCCTGCTGGTGTTATGTGAAGTGCAGGCTGCCCTGGTCACTGTTGGATTGCATTGTCCTCAGCAATATTTAGCCAATTTTCAGGGCTGTCTGTTGTGGACCGCAGCTCTGATCCCGAGCTGTTTAACCCCCTAGATGCCACAGTGAATAGTGACCATTGCATCAAAGTGGTTTTTGAGGGAAGTGGTTCCCTTTCTTACCCCGTTCGCATCCCCTACAAGGTGTGCCCAAGGAGATAATGGCTTTAAATTGTAGCCAGGGACCTAATGAAGGCTTCCAGGTCTGAATACCGTGTTTCCTTTTTAGGCCCTGCTAGAGGTAGGGTTCAGTAGGATGCCTGGTAATTGCACACCGACAGGTATAACCTAATGCACTACATAAGTAAGGCTGTGTATTATATAAACAATCAAATAATTGCCCTTATATTGCTAATTTGACCAAAAAATAAAATAGCTTTGGCTCTTGTAATGCGGTGATGAAAAAAAATCACTTGGTCCTTAAGGGTTAAGTAGATATCTGCAGCTAACTTCTGGTGTAACTTGAGAGATTAAATACTGGAACTCCCTCTTCTTATCTTAGTTTGAAATGCAGGCTGTCTTGCCCCATATTGGATTGCATTGTCCTCAGTAATATACTACTCCCAAAAAGTTAGAGATATTCGGCTTTTGGGTGAAATTTATTGAAAACGTAAAAAAATCGCGCTCCAGTGATATTTTATCCTATAGCCATTTAAGTCGCAGCATGCAATGCTGATTTTCTTATCTCAAACAATTTAATGAAACAAAAGCCAACAACAGTGGAGGGTAAACACCATCATGAAATGTCAATGTCTCAATAACGTGTCATGTGGCCTTGAGCATTAATTACAGCTTTACAACAACCTCTCATGCTGTTCATAAGTCTCGTTATTGACTGCTGAGGCATGGCATCCTATTCTTGAAGGGTGCCCGTCAGGTCATTGAGGTTCAGAGGTACAGACAGGAACGTAACTACCGGGGTAGCAGCTGCCACGGTGACCGGGCTTTTAGGGGGCCCGGGCCCCGAGGCAGCTGCTACCACGTCTGCCACTATATGGTCACTGTATGGTAGTAATATACAGTCTGTAGGGCACCTGTGTACACTGGTACCTACCACTATATGGTGGTAATATAGGTCTTTGTATACAGGTCTTTATTCAGTAATAGTGTAGGGGTATTATTCAATCACTAAGTGGTGGTAATTTGTGGTTGTGTTCTTGCGGTATAATAAGGTCCATATGTAGTAGCGCTACTGGTAATGTTGGTCTTGGTATAGTGGATTTGTTTAGTAGTAGTATGATGGTGAAATCTATGGTGAGGTGTTCACTCCTGGTCCTGGTAAATGTTTGTGGTCGGGCAGGGGGTAGGGGGGGGTTTAATCCAAAAGCTTGCTATGGAGCCCAGGTTTCTCTAGTTATGCCCCTGGGTACAGAGGTACAAGCTTCTACACGGCAATTCAGCTGATCCCACAGGTTGTCTAGGGGGTTCAGGTCTGGAGAAAGTGCAGGTCACTCTATTTGAGGTACCTCAGTCTCCAACAGCTGTTCCCTAATGATGCGACCTCGTTGGGCTGGAGCATTGTCCTCCATATAAGAAGAAATTAGCCCTGTGTTGTTCATGCAGAGGCACAATGACTGGATTAATCATGTTATTCCAGTAGTAGAGGCTTGTTCACAAAGTGTAGGGCAGTTCTGTAATGACTAAAGACACCTGCCCACACTGTAACACCACCACCACCAAAGGCTCGTCTGTGGCTGATGCATAGAGCTCTCCATCGTTGGTGGCCATCATTTCTGCTCAGAGTGAGTAGACTTTCACCACTGAACAGCACTGAGGACCACTGGTCCCTCGTCCGATGTAGATGCTCCCTTTCCCATACAAGATGATGGTGTCTGTGCCTGGTGCTGTGGTCAGGTCATCATGCAGACCACGCTGATGTAAACCGTTACAAATGATGTGACACTTGGTCGCCTCTCACCTCCCTTAAACGTGCTTAAAGCGTTCATCAATGTGTGATGTAGCCAAAGGAAGGCCACTTCTTTGCCTTTCTGTGACTCTTCCAGTCTCTTTGTGGCAACCTGCAGATGACACTCTAAGCTCAGTGGCCACTTCCATCTGAGAGGATCCTGCTTGAAGCCTCACAATGATGCGGTACCGTTGAACAATTGTAAGGTGTTGTCTTGATCTTGATGACAAAATGTGAACAGCATGATGAGAAGGACTGTATAAATCCCATTTCAAACTGATCCTCCTAAATTTATTAGGCGATTCACCTGTGGTGAATTTTGCCATTAAGCTTGTTAGAGATCAGCAAGTGAAAAAAGTACTAAAACACTGAACAGTTGGACATGTAAATTCTTAAGTTGGGATGGTCTTTCATTTTAAAAAAAAATTCAAGAAATGTTATGTTCATCCTGAAACTTCAACCAAAAGCCAAATATCCCTCACGTTTTTTGGAGTAGTGTATTTAGCTAATTTTCAGGACTGTCTGTTTGATATTTACCCATAATACCTAACTCAGCTGACTGATGCATCTCTGTACTCTGATACTCCTCCAGGTCTTCCAGATGAACACAGGGCATTACCTGTGCCTGATAAATACTATGGACGTGGCTTGAGCACCGAGGGCTTCCGACAAGCCTTGTACCAGTATCTCCACAACGGCGTCGGTCTCCGCATGGACCTGTTCGAGCCTATCCTGAGCAAACTTAAACGCCTGATCTCTGTGCTGGAAATCCAGGCTTCATATCGCTTCTACTCCAGTTCTCTGCTTATCATCTACGATGGAATAGACCGCCCAAGGATGGGGGACCCTCTGGCCCCGGAAACTCCTCCCAAGGTGGATGTCCGCATGATTGACTTTGCACACAGCACATTCAAGGGCTTCCGGGATGACCCCACCGTGCATGATGGGCCAGACAAGGGTTATGTGCTGGGTCTGCGCAGCCTGATCAGTATCCTAGAGCTTATTCGAGATGAGAACCAGTAGCGGGAAGTTGGCCAGAAGAGTCCTCCTTGGTGCCCCTCCCCACCTCTGTCCTGTCCACCTGTGAGAGGAGTCGTAACGGAAAAATTGCTGAGAAACGCACAGAAATGAGCAGCACGGAGGAGCCTCACCCTGTATGTCGTTTGCATATCATAAACCAAGGGTTCGGCTGTGGCCCCAGTGCTGTATTATGGACTTGCTGGGGGGTGCAGGGCTTCACCTCCATGCCTGCCAACCTCTGCTGCAAATCTATGACCTTAATGCCACGAACCACTAAACGTGCAGTAGAGTTCTTGCTGGAGCCGACGGCAGAGAGAAAACTACTGCTCTGATAAACACAGGAAACTTTTTCCTTTTTGGGCCATTCTTCCAGAATTCCATCGCCATGGCAGCAGCTCCCCGGACAGGAAGTGACATCACTGCATCATGGCGATGCTTCCTGTCCAGCCAGGGTATCTCTACTGGATTATTTGTTTTACTTTCCACTGAAGCTGAGTGTCCCAGGAGCCGGTGCTCCTGGAGCAGACTGACAGACTCCTGATTTCTGTACGGTTTTTGCTGCCCCAGGCCCGTCCATATCTGTGGCCCCATTCCACGTAAATGTATATATTTCTATATAAATGTTCATGTATAGAGACCCATATATATCAGATGAAATCTATATATTAGAGCTATATTATCCACGCTTGTCTGTGTGCAATGGCGTCTGCCCTGTTCTGGAGCGACAGGGGTTAATTTTTTTTTTTTTTTAATACAGAAACAGGGAGCGTCTTTGTGATGTCGTTTACAATGGAGGAGGGTTACATGGATCATCTAATGACTGCCCCTCCCCCACAATTGGGGGCATTGGACAACACAATATAGCATGCACATTTTGTATCTGTCTTGTGTCCTCTGAGCTTTACTTTGTTTTTTCTTTTGTTACTTGTTGGGTCTTACATCGCAGGTTTATTACAAGTATATGCCTCTGAAAGCCAAAATCTGCATTGGCACCGCATGCCAACAACATGGCTGGCGATGACAGTGAGTCTCAGGATGATCTTTGCTTATTTCTGGTGTGGATGAAGCGGTCGCTTTCCGTTCACTCCCCGCCTCCCCCCACCGCTGGTTTTCCTCCCTATTTACAGTTGCAAGGTGAAGTGGACTTTGTTGCCGGTGGCCATATTGTGGGCCGAGGTGTAAACGACGGGATCGCTGCTGCGGCCCACATAATGGTTGCCCATAGGAGCCTGGTCTGTATTAATGACTGTGTCAGTTGCAGGAGGTTCTTCCTAAGGAAGACTGAAGATGGCATAAAAAGTAACTGCTACCACTTCCCAGTTGTAATACTGACTGCAGTGGCCATAGCCCTCCCCTTCCTTTTCGCTCATAGCACAGGGTCTGTTACAATCGGGATGGATTTTCCTATGGAAAACTATTCCTCTTGTACAAAAATGATGGCTCAACTGAAAATATCCAAACCCCTCTTCTGGAGGTGGCTGTGGCCCGTGCACTAAAAAACGCAGCCACTATTTCCAGGAGGTTCCCAATATACTGCCAGTTGCAACGTACGTTCAATTAATTGTGCCAAGGTATGCTTGTTCGTTCTTGGTTTGACCCATTTCTCAGTATTTAAGTGAAAGGGGATCATTGACTGTAGAGGTGATTGATACGGGTCTCCTTGCAATTCTGTCTCGGCCAATGATCCGGGTCCAGTGCTGCCATCTTGAGACGGAAAAGTCATAGGAAATGCAGTTAAGTAATATCCTTCCCCCTCCCTCCTTTATTTAGGGCCTGGTGGACTTTCATGGTCACTGGCATCATTGTATTTTTAGTCCCAAATTGGTAATGGAGAAAATATCAATTTTTCTCCATTTCTGAGGAGGCGGCAGCCATACCCTGTAGAGGACAGAAGGGTGCACTAAGGTTTGGGGTTATATTCAATTGTAGGTTCATCATTTCACAGTTAAAAGGGTTGTCCAGCAGAGAAGATCCATCTTAAATGGGGCTGGGTTGAGGAAACAAAGTAGCAAAGGTTATACTTGGCTCCTTGTCCCCCGCCGCCATGACTCTGGGGCACCTTGGGACTTGCTCATCCTCACTTTCCGGTTCACATTTCGGCACACAACATGCAGAGTGCGAGGACTTCCTGCGATTTGGGATGAAACTCTGGAAGCGCAGAGGAGCGGGTCCCAGGAAGCTGCAGAGCAATAGCCACGGGGAGATGGAAGTTTTATTTTTTTTATTTCCCCTTCCTTGGCTCAATTTAATATCATTTTTTTGGGCCGTAGGACAACCTCTTTAACCCCCATCTAATAAACATGAATGGTGTTAATTCTTTGCTTCACTTATCCTGTGTTGTATCATATACTCCAGTAACTGCTATAGCTGCAGTGACCATTTTGCTGATTAAGGGTATGTTCACACGCCGTGTTCAGTCCGTGTGAACGTACGTTATTAGATGCGTGTTTGGGTCCGTTTAGGCGGACCCAAAGACACCATCTAGCAATGAGCAGTGTGATCTTACATTGCTTGACGAGTGATCACCGATGCGTGTCTACTTGCGTCTTCCGAACCCGACTTTCGGATCCGTTCTAAAAATTGACATGTCTATTCTTCATCTGATAGACATAGCAGGAGCCCTATTTAAAACTAAAGGGTGCGTTCCTGCTGCAGCCAAAACGCATCCAAACACGCATCTGCGTGTTGGATGCATTTTGGATCCGATTGACGCTGCAGTTTTGGATGCGATTTTTTTGACCCGAAAACACTATGCGAACATACCCTGGGTGCATCTCGAAGAGATAAGGCACAGCCCTTACTGCATTCTGGGGGGAAAAAAGTTTGCTCTTGGGCTATGGTCCCCTAATGCTTTTTCAGGGTTCGTGTGCATTGTAGATTATAAGGCAGAAAATATTTTTTCCCAGAATGCAGTAAGGGTCGTGTGTTATATAATCTTTGCTTCACTCTTCGAGATGTATCTGTTAATCAGCAGAATGGTCACTGCCGCTATAGCTGTTACTGGAGTATATGACACAACACCGAATAAGTGAAGCAAAGAATTAACACCATTCATGTTTATTACATGGAGATTTAAAGGGGTTGTCCTATGGAGAAACAAAATTGTACTAAACTGGGCCAAGAAAGGGAAAGCTTTAAATAAAAAAAATAAAAAAAAATGTAAAAAGTACTACCCGTGGTATGGAGATTATATTTGATCTGTGGTGTGACATGTAGAGGTGGAACTGCTTATACCATTTTTCTGCTCTTCCCATCCGTGTAGGCTCCATACCCAATATTCCACTGCTGGATCTGCACAGCTGCGGGGAGGGATATGTGCTATAATGAAGTTAGCGGCAGCCTTGTCATCACGTGGAGCCTCCTGTATGGCCTGGTCTCTGGAAGAGTCGGCCTTATCTTATGTTCCTATAGGGTTAGCTTTAAAGAGGACCTGTGGTTGTTCTAGTGGCATCGTTTTATTAGATTTTCGTGTTGTGCTGTTCCTCTGTTGTTCCTACGGGCAGGGACACATTGCTTTTAAAACTAGAATGGTCACATCCAGCTGACAGATTCAGTTATACATTTATTCGAGGAGGAAGAGTACAGCACAGAGTTATGAGAAGATGCTGCAGAATTATTTCACAGTAGTCGGCAGCTATCATAGGTCCTTTTTAATGTATCCCGGATGGAGGGGGGCTCCTCTTCACTCCAGAGGATGCCTCTAAAGCAGGGGTCTCTAACGTTGGCTCTCCAGCTGTTGGGAAACTACAACGCCCATCATGCCAACTGATAGAGATTATATAAATACATGATGGGAGTTGTAGTTTCCCAACAGCTGGAGAGCCGACGTTGCAGACCCCTGCTCCAAAGGGAGGTACGTAACCCAGTGCCTGGCAGTGGCAGAGGCAGAGCCATGCAGTACACAACCTCCTATTACCACCAAAAACATAATGTGTCATGCCCATTCCTAGGTCAAGAGTGCTCGGATGTGTGGCCCCCGGCACTATCTGTTCTTGAGATTTGTATGTGTCACCGGTTTGTTTCACAGGTTTTTTTTTTTAATTAAACAATAATCAATCACTGAATTCTGAGATTATTATCATCGACCGCAACAAACACGACTCCTCGTTACATTAAAAGGGTTCCCTTTTTTTCCCTTGTTATAGGGCTCACAACCATATTAAACTTTGCAATTCATTATTAAAAATTATTTACCTGTCTTGCTGTTCAAAACCAGGCCCAGAGCCCTGTCCTCCCTTTCCCCTCCAACATTCTGCAAATCATGTGATGGTCATGGCTCACAGTGAATGTTTTGTCATCACGCAGTGGGTGTGCTTTGAAGCCAGGCTCAGCTCAGATACACTCCCCTCGGCAGAAAATGATCTGGCTGCATGCACTCTTCGCAGTCTGTAGTTTGAAAGAAGGGGTGGTCTCGCTACAAAGATTGTTTTTTATGTTAAAGATCTTGCAAAAACCAGTCACAATGCAATATCTGTCCATTAACAGTAATCGACCTGTTCCTAGATATCCCCTCTTGTAGGGGCTGCATCCGCTCCTTAGGTTGCTATAACTACAGACCTGTTCAGTCTCTGATAGGCTGCCAGTGCTGGTTGCTATAGCTACAACCCTAGTGTCCTCAGCAGCTTATCACAGCAGGCCAATATAAGCCAGCAAACAAGCCCTGAATTAAAAAATGAAACGGAGAAAACAGGGCTGAGGTAAGATGAATCAATGTAGTGAAACAACCCCTTTAACAGAAGTAATTACATTAGAGTGGAACTGTTTATCTTTGAGTCCTGCTGGCAGAACTTAGTAAGGGGAGCAGAGGATAGCAGTTGGGAGCTGGGCGGTTGTGTACTGATGTCATAAAAATGATGACTACAGTTTACACAGTGACTCGTTGCTATTATCAGGACAGCAAGTACAGAGCTGGGGGGAATTGTATGCTAATGTCAACACAATGTCTAGCAGTGCTAACAATGGAGGGAAGTCCTAGATTGCAATGCAGTCTGGTACTTGTAGGAAAGATGCTGGAGAACTACAGACACTTCCACAAGAAGGTTTCACTGCAACAAGTGAATCTTATGATAGATGAGTAAAGAGGGAACAGAAAAACAAGTGGAGGTCGGCAAATAGCTTTACTTTTGAATATAAATGCTGTTTATAGTGTTTTATGAAATATTTAAACTCCCAGATCACCCCTTTAAGTGTCTGCAATGACCACCCTCTGTTGATTTGCATTATGGGAAGCGTGGTCTTTACACCATGCACTTTTCAGTCCACTGATGAAGAAAAAACTAAGGGTAAGTTCACACGGCTGATTCTGGCACGGACTCCACCTCAGAATCAGCATCCATTCTGACTGCATTCTGCCTACAATCTTTCTAATGGAAAATCGCCATTGTTCATACAGGGGTAAGTTACCTCAATGCTGATTTCTTTTCAGTACTGAAAATGAGTTGATGTCAGTTCTTGAGGTGGATTTTGTGCTGAATACTTCTCTCCCATTACAGTTTTCATAGGGGGCTGAAAATCCGCGTCAATCCCGCACAGACCTCAAATGAGGATTCAGTGCAGAGCTGTTCAGCGGCCATATAAACTTACCTTCAGGCTATGTTCATATGACTGATTTAGATGTTAATTTTGGGGACATATTCAGAGCTGAATCTGCATCCAATCTGATGGTAAACTGACCTCCATTCTACCCTACGTAAATTCAGTGTCGTCATTCAGGCAGTGCTGATATTAATTGCTTATTTTCGGCACATATTGTAAGCGCCACCAAAGAATTGACATGTTAATTCTTCAAGTCATTTTACTCCCTGCCCATTTTAGGGTATAAGGGTATGTTCACAGTGTTTGTTAAATGTTTTTGGGTACGTTTTACGTACTTAAAAAAACACACTTCCTCCCCCCTCCCGAACGTATTTAACAGTGTTCAAGCGTGATTAAATAGATTTCATTATAAAATACATATGGTCTCTTAGACGATATGTATTTTACATACGTCTTTTGCATTAGGTAAAACGGATGCGTTCAGAGAATTTGTCAATTCTTGATCTTTTTTACGTAGCGAGAATACAAAAGGGACACGTTTTTGCAGTCCAGAAAACGTATCCAAAGACGTACCACACTTTGTGGTATGTTTTTTGGATGCATTTAACGCAATACGTTTTATGTATTGCAGAAACGTATCCAAGACACCGTGTGAACATACCCTAAGGGTGTGTTGGATCAGTTTTTTAGATGCGTGTTTGGAGCCGTTTAGGGTGTCAAACACGGATCTGAACACGCATCTAACAATGTGCAGTGTGATTTACATCCCTTTCAATGTAAAACTTGCATCGTCGGTCAGACCAGTGATCACAGATACGTGTTTACTTGCGTCTTTTGGATCCGTTTACAGAATTGACATGTCAGTTCCTGATACAAAAGATGCAGTAGGCGCCCTATTTAAAACTAAAGGGTGCGTTTCTGCTACAACCGAAACGCATTCAAACACATACCGGCTTGTTGGATGCGTTTTGGATCCGATTGACGCAGCGTTTTTGGATGCGTTTTTTGGATACAACACGTCAAGTGAACATACCCCTAGAGGAAGAAATTCAGCAATGTTTTTGTCTGAATTCCTTGCTTACAAGTGCGAAATTTCCGATGAGGAAAGGAAGCTGATTCGGTGGTTTTCAGTTTTGGGTGTTGTTTTTTTTTTTTTTTGGGGGGGGGGGGGGGGGGGCTGTTTTTATTTGTTATGCAAAATTCATATACGTTGTTAAACACTTGGGCAGTTTTTCAGCAGAGCCGTCCAAAAAAAGTGGCAAAAACCTTCTGGCCATTTACATCGACTTAAATAGTGAAATTTCTGCCCTGCTCTGTCGTTACAAAAATCGACCGGGAAATAAAACGAGCCGAAAAAATTAAAACGTTCTGTGGAGAACGTACAGAACGTTTTTACTATTAAAGTCTGTGGGCTCTATTTTCAGTCGTTTTTTCAGCGGTTTTAGAAAATGAAAAGCGCTGAAACAAATGACTGAAAATGTGTGCAGTGAAGACCTAGCCTTAATGCAAACCGGATGCTATTATTGCAGATTTGCACGTGAAAAATCCACAGCAGCATCTAATAGAGATATTTCTATCTTGTATTTAGTTAAAAATGAGCTGGACTGCAGCTACGTCAATCTGAAGAATGTCAAAATCTGCTGTGGAAAGTGCATGGATTTGTTGTAGATTCCCTATTTAATTAGGTAAGGATAAAGAATCTACAACCAAGTCCCATTAAATGTCAGCAGGTAAGTTACTTTTTATATATTTGTTAAATATAAAAGTAAAACAGTCCTCACTGTATCCATCTAAATAGACTTCTATTATCCCCATGTCACTTCTTTCCCCCGGCATTCAATAAGTTTCGGGATGACGGGTGTAATTCATAGCTCTCTCAGAGAGCTAGGAATTACTGTAATTGTGGGGCGCATTTCGGGATTATTGCAGCGCAATTATGCACCGAAATACACTCCACAATTATACCGTGTGAACCTACCCAAAAGGATACCTTATCTTGGGGTAGAAGCTCAACAAAACAGTTGCTTTCTTATGTAAGAATATAATGGAGTATACCTTACAAAACCGCAGAGAAGATAAAAATGGCTGCCACTCACAAAAATGGAGTATAATTGAGAATATAACTGTGGATCAGTAATACAAGTCCACAGTGACTCTACCAGCAGAATAGTGACTGCACTGCTGGAGTATAATACAGCCTGTAGCTCAGAATCCTTACCGGATAGGTAATATATGCTCACAATGACTCCACCAGCAGAATAGTTAGTGCAGCTAAACTGGATTCGTACAGGATAAGTAATGTATGCACACAGTGGGGGACATGTATAAAACTGTCTAGGTCTAAGACTTTCTTTGTTGCCCATAGAAACCCATCAGAACTCCCATTTCATTTCATATAGTGCTCTGGAAAAATTAAAGGGGCTCTCTGATTGCTATGGGCAACAAAGAAAGTCTTAGACCTAGACAGTTTTCCTACATGTGGCCCAGTGACTCCATCAAGTTAGGCTAGGGCCACACAGCATAGGACAAAAAACTCATTGAAAACCAAAATGTAAAAACTGCTTTGAACCGGAGTACTTTGTCAGTTTTTTCTGTCCAAATCAATGGGTTTCTGACGAGTTTTTTTTGGTGGTTTTCAGTTTTTTGTTTGAAGTTTTTGGCATGGTTTTCGTGCATTTTTTTCAGGCAGTCTATGTGAAAATTTCTCCCATCATATTTTGTGGTTTCTAAATAATAAAAACTATTAAAAAAAAAAAAAAAAAACTGACTAAAAACCTGTCCTGTTTAGACACAGCCATAGACTTCAATAGTACATTTTCTGCTGGACACTGGCAGATTTTACATGTTCCTAAAACCTCCAGCTTTGGAAACAGACCAGAAAAAACTACAGGTCGTTTTTTTTTTTTTTTTTTTGTATTGAAGTCTATGTGAAGTTCTCCGTCACATTTTCAGAGGTTTCTGAATACTGAAAATCTGACGGAAAACCTGTGCTGTGTAGACATAGCCTTATACTTTATTAATGATTCTGACATAAGTAAATATATGTCACCCATTGTAGACAGCAGATTCCAGGATGCAAAAGACAGGGCCCCACAGGATTCTACAAATTGCAGTTGATCGGGCATCTCCTGTAATTGCATCCCCTTTTTTTACGAGATGGCTGCTTCACAATAGGGATCATGGTAGGGAGACCTTTTCTTGCAAAGGTTAAAATAATAAAACAAAAAATGATCTGTTAAAAAAAAATCCAAGAATTTACCACGCGACAGCAAGCAGGAATTTTGGTTTTTGTTTGGAGATCTCCACTTGTCTACTACAACTGGACCCTTCAATGTCAAATCTCAGAGCCCAGTAATGGATATCTCTGATGCCTCAGCCCAGTTACTGGAGGATTTTTAGGTTAAATAAATGTAGCTCCATCATTATGTAATGAAATTCTATGAAAAATCACACGTTTCTGGTGTAGTCACATGACCAGGTCAGATTATCATCCTAGTAAGCAGGATTTATACACTGAAGCTGGGACAGAGAAGGGTGATGAAGGTGATGTGGTAGGTGGTCTTAATCCCCTCAATGTCTCTAGTAAGGCTGGTTGAACACATTGTAACACTCCTATCGCAGCCATAAGAACTTGGACTGTCACCAGGAGCAGGAGATCACCTCCACAATATATTGGAGTTCCAGCATAGAAACTCTGGCACTTGTCCCATGTTTACTTTTGAGCAGTAGCTGATTGCTATAGCCCGTCGGTGACCACAACATATGTTGTATACCATGCTAATGGCATAAACATGTGGTTAAACCAATGGCATACAGGCGCTGAGGCCATTGAGTGGCACCACTGGCCATGTGTGGGTTGCTTTTAAAATAACTGGTGACTGCTACAAAGGTCACTTAGAATAGAAGGAATGGACTGAGATTTTTTTTTATATTGTTACTTTTGAAAAAAAAATTGGTTTAAAGGGGTTTTCTCATCACAAGTTCTCACAGACTGGAGCTGTTTCTGTCTTTTACAGCTCCAAATCCAGGGGCAGGTCTAATCCCAGTAGGCGTGTCTTCCCTTACTGAAGACTGGTGACATCATCTTTCTGTGTGAGCAGTGGAAGGGAGAGGATGTCACAGCTCTGCAGACCTTCTGTAATGATTCTCATGTCTGCAAAGCTGTCCACTCCCTCCCTGGTGCACAAGCTCCTTGTAAGGAGAACACCTGCATTGGTGTAAACAGTTATAGCCTGAACTCATGAAACACATGTGAGAAATGCACTCTGCTCCCCCTTCTGTTTTCAGGGAGTAGGTATAGGGGGAGCAGTGTATAAGGCGGTGTTATATGGGGGTCAGTGACTCCAGCAGCTACAGATTCAGTAATTGCCCAGATCCTTCATATAGGACTGGGAGAGGAGTATAGAGAGGAGCTCAGAGAGCCTTTATTATACTGAAACAGCACAGAAAGCTGAGGCAACTATAGTTTCACTTTCAATGTACACAGCTCAGAGGGGAGTAAGCACAAAGTGCAGGCAGCCAATCACTGTATCAGGGGCGTGTCCCATTCTGGGGGGGTGTCCCAACAGGCTGAATTAAATATCAGGCAGCCAGTCACAGAAAAGGGGCCGTGGCCCAACCACTTGCTGCAGAAATAACGCTAGACGAACAGATTAGCTCATATCTGCTATACTAAGTGATTTAGGTAATGTAAACAAATTGCAAGAGTGCTTATTTTTTACTGTCCCCATCATTACAGATATGATCGTTGTAGCAGGAAAATCCATTTAAACTCTTCACACAAAATTACTTACATATACGTAATAGTCCCACTCTGTGTCCTTTCATACCTCTAGGTGCGGGTTGTAATTAATAGCTAACCCCACATGTCAGCGTCCGGGATAGGAGACCAAGCCAGTCCTGACCACTAAAATAGAACAATCAACATGACCATAGCTTCTAAACTGTTAGAAAAGTAGGTGGTGCCCCTTTCTGCCGTTTGGTTGCCATGGCTTGGACTGGCCCTGGGGAATGTGGGACCCCTGCTATTGTGGGCACCTGGGCATGGCTGACCTGGTGCTGCTCTTCAGGGAGGAAGGCAGAAAGCAAGAGGCAGAGTGGTGGAGGCATGTGCAGCAGATGTAGGGTGGACTCCAAGAATCAACTCCACTGGTGGGCCCCAGGAATCCTAGTCTGACACTGCAAGAATCTAATGAAGACCGTAGGTCTGCCATTATTGTGTTTGTTTTATCCAACCTCAGGCATGGAGTAATAGGACACCACTAAATTAACGGTATGGTGTAGTACTTACAGTATCTCACAAAAGTGAGTACACCTCTCACCATTTTGAAAATATTGTATTATATCTTTTCATGGGATAACACTGAAGATATGATTCTTTAATACAACGTAATGTAGTCGGTGTACAGGTTGTATAACAGCGTAAATTTTGTTTGCCCTCAAAATAACTCTGCACACAGACATCAATGTCTAAACAGCTGGCAACAAAAGTGAGCACACTCTAAGTAGAAATGGACAAATAGTGTCCAATTTGCCATTTTCCCTGCATGGTGTCATGTGACTCAGTAGTGGTACAAGGTCTCAGGTGTGAATGGGGAGCAGGTGTGTTAATTTTGGTGTTATTGTTCTCACACTCCCTCATACCGGTCACTGGAAGTTCAACATGGCACCTCATGGCAAAGACCAAACATCTGAAAAAAGAACTATTGCTCTACATAAAGATGGCCTAGGCTATAAGAAGATTGCCAACACCCTGAGACTGAGCTGCAGCATGGTGGCCAAGACCATCCAGGCGTTTAAGGGCATATTCACACAGCGTTTTTTTAGATACATGTTTAGATACGTTCAGACCCAAACACGCAACTGACAATGTGCAGTGTGATTTACATTGCTTTCAATGTAAAACAAACATCTGCGTTCAGACGTCTGATCTGTTTTACATGTGTCGTTCTTATCCGTTCAAAGAATTGACATATCAATTCGTGATCCGTTTGACGCAGCAGCCACCCTATTTAAAACTATAGGGTGCGTTTCTGCTACAGCATAATCGCATCCAAACATGCATCATACTTTGGGTGTATTCAAACATGCTGTGTGAACATACCCTAACAAGACAGGTTCCACTCAGAAAATGCCTCGCCATGGTTGACCAAACAAATTGAGTGCAATGTATTCAGCGTCCCAGCCAGAGCCTGTCTTTTCAAAATAGACATAGGAGTGCTGCCACCATTGCTTCAGCAACTAAAGGAGCATGCATGTGTGGGGGGGAGGTCAGTCTGTTAGTGCTCAAACCATACACCGCACACTACATCAAATTGGTCTGCATGGCTGTCGTTCTAGAAGGAAGCCTCTTCTAAAGATGATGCTCAAGAAAGCCTGCAAACAGTTTGCTGAAGACAAGCAGACTAAGGACATGGATAACTGGACCATTTACTGTGGTCTTATGAGACCAAGATAAGCTTATTTGGTGCAGATGAGGTCATGTGTGTGGGGTGGCAACCAGGTGAGAAGGATAAAGACAAGTGTGTCTTCCCTACAGTCAAGTATGGTGGTGGCAGTGTCCTGGTTTGGGGCTGCATGAGTGCTGCCGGCTGAGGGGAGCTACAATTCATTGAGGAAACCATGAATGCCATTGTGTACTGTGACATTCTGAAGCAGAGCATGATTCTCTCACCTCGGAAACTAGTCTGCAGGGCATCATAACAACCCCAAACACACCTCCAGTTCGACCATTGCCTTGCTAAACAAAATGAGGGTAAAGGTACTGTAGTGGCCAAGCATGTCTCCAGACCTAAATCCTATAGAGCAGGGGTCCCCAACCGCCGGTCCGCAGACCGGCACCGGGCCTTAGCGCGTCTCCTGCCGGTCCGCGGCGCCGGCTACACCTGATGCCGACCGCCAGCTGACTTCAATCCGGGCGGTCGGCATCTGCTCTGCGCGGCCGCTGTAATCCGGCCGTGCAGACCTAGCAGCTGTGCACATCGTGCGGCTGCATCAGGGAAAGCAGGAGCGGTGCATTACTGTCCTGCTTTCCCTATCATTGTAGATGCGGCGCTCACTGAGCGCCGCATCTACAACGCTGAGCGGCGCAGGGAGTGTGATGCCCAGTGACGTCACACTCCCTGCGCCGCTCGCTGCTGTCGGATGCTGGGAGAAGGAGCTCGGCCAAGGATCCGGGAAAGGTGAGTGACTACTTATCACTTTTTTTATTTATTTTTTATTTTTTTATAATTGTCCTGGCTGCCTACTGGGGGCAGCTATATATCATTACTACTGGGGGCAGGTATATATCATTACTACTGGGGGCAGCTATATATCATTACTACTGGGGGCAGCTATATATCACTACTGGGGCAGCTATATATCACTACTACTGGGGCAGCTATATATCATTACTACTGGGGCAGCTATATATCATTACTACTGGGGCAGCTATGTATCATTACTACTGGGGCAGCTATATATCATTACTACTGGGGCAGCTATATATCATTACTACTGGGGCAGCTATATATCACTACTACTGGGGGCAGCTGTATATCATTACTACTGGGGCAGCTATTAACTACTACTGGGTGCAGCTATATATCACTACTACTGGGGGCAGCTATATATCATTACTCATAACTCGGGGCAGCTATATAGCTTACTACTGGGGGTGCTATATATCATTACTACTGGGCAGTATCATCACTACTGGGGGGGCTATAATCATTACTCCATTCACTACTGGAGGCAACAGCTACTGTATCTATCTTTACTACTGGGGCAGCTATATATCATTACTACTGGGGCAGCTATATATCACTACTACTGGGGCAGCTATATATCACTACTGGGGCAGCTATATATCATTACTACTGGGGCAGCTATTTTTATATACATATTATATACTACTGGGGCACTATATATCATTACTACTGGGCAGCTATTATACTCAATTACATACTGGGGGCAGCTATATATCATTACTACAGGGGCAGCTATATATCATTACTACTGGGGGCAGCTATATATCACTACTGGGGCAGCTATATATCATTACTACTGGGGCAGCTATATATCATTACTACTGGGGGCAGCTATCAATCACTACTGGAGGCAGCTATCAATCACTACTACTGGGTCAGCTATATATCATTACTACTGGGGGCAGCTATATATCATTACTACTGGGGCAGCTATATATCATTACTACTGGGGCAGCTATCTATCACTACTGGGGGCAGGTATATATCATTACTACTGGGGCAGCTATATATCATTACTACTGGGGCAGCTATATATCACTAATGGGACAGCTATATATCATTACTACTGGGGCCAGCTATATATCATTACTACTGGGGGCAGCTATATATCACTACTGGGGGCAGCTATATATCACTACTACTGGGGCAGCTATATATCACTACTGGGGGCAGCTATATATCATTACTACTGGGGCAGCTATATATCATTACTACTGGGGCAGCTATATATCATCATTACTACTGGGGCCAGCTATATATCATTAATACTGGGGGCAGCTATATATCATTACTACTGGGGGCAGCTATATATCACTACTACTGGGGCAGCTATATATCACTACAGGGGAAACTATATATCACTACTGGGGTAGCTATATATCATTACTACTGGGGGCAGCTATATATCATTACTACTGGGGGCAGCTATATATCACTACTGGGGCAGCTATATATCATTACTACTGGGGGCAGCTATATATCATTACTACTGGGGCAGCTATATATCATTACTACTGGGGGCAGCTATATATCACTACTACTGGGGGCAGCTATATATCACTACTTCTGGGGCAGCTATATATCATTACTACTGGGGCAGCTATATATCACTACTACTGGGGGCAGCTATGTATCACTATCACTACTGGGGCAGCTATGTATCACTACTACTGGGGCAGCTATGTATCATTACTACTGGGGCAGCTATGTATCACTATCACTACTGGGGGCAGCTATGTATCACTACTGGGGCAGCTATGTATCACTACGGGGGCAGCTATGTATCACTATCACTACTGGGGGCAGCTATGTATCACTATCACTACTGGGGGCAGCTATGTATCACTACTGGGGCAGCTATGTATCACTATCACTACTGGGGGCTATATTTATTTATTACAGGGGGCATATATCTCTATAATGACAGAGCTGATCACATATGTATATTATATACATGTATAATGCTGACCCACATAGCTGAACAATATTACTGCAGACTGATTATCAGCTATGTGGGTCAGCATTATTAATATAATAGTGACCCACAGAGCTGACAATCAGTCTCCAGTTATAAAATACTGGTTACCCCATACTATACCCCTAAATGACACAGTATACACTTTATTGGGGTTTTTTTTGTGTGTGATTCTAAACATCAAACCCCGCCCCTAATAGCCACGCCCCTAATAACCACGGCCACAATAACCCCCGCACCACCACCACCACCCCCACTGGGCCGTGGAAAAATTGTCGTGCATCAAACCGGTCCCTGGTAGAAAAAAGGTTGGGGACCGCTGCTATAGAGCATCTGTGGGGCATACTCAAACGGAAGGAGGAGGAGGAGCGCAAGGTCTCTAACATCCACCAGCTCCGTGATGTGGTCAGGGAGGAGTGGAAGAGGATTTCAGTGGTTGCAACCTGTGAAGCTCTAGTGCTCTCAATGCCTAAGAGAGTTAAGGCAGTGCTGCAAAATAATGGTGGTCACACAAAATACTGACACTTTGGGCACAATTTGTCCATTTTCATATTTGTTGCCAGTGGTTTAAACATTGATGACTGTGTGTTGAGTTATTTTGAGGGCACAGCAAATTTACACTGTTATACAAGTTTTACACTGACTACTTTACATTGTATCAAAGTGTCATATCTTTATTGAGTCCCATGAAAAGATATAATACAAAAGTCACAAAAATGTGATGGGTGTACTTACTTTTGTAAGATAGTGTAAGTCCTACAGTATCCTTTATAGTATTAGTGACCAAGTGATCGTCTATTCGAATCCCTAAAGGAAACTAAAAATGGGTGTAAAAAGGGAATTCAAATCCTCTCTTCCCATTTTTTTAAAATATTTTTGGTTATGATGTCTCCCAGAAAGAAATGGAACAAAAAGCAATCATAAAATTGCATTCACACCAATTTATTGGTGCCACTAGTACCAATAAAAAATACACTGCGTCCCGCAACAAAAATGAGCCCTCACACAGTTTACACAATGGAGAAAAAAAGTAAAAAGGTCATTAAGGAATTAAAGGAAACCTGTATGCTGCCCTATATGAGAGCAGAATGGGAGATGGGATAGAATCTGAGCACTGTGATATTTAGGTTTATATGATTTGGAACAGGATTTCTGAGTAAAAAGCAGAGGAAATACGGATTGGATCCCTTAATGAGGTTCTCCGGGAAAAAAAGAAAAAATATGTATACATAAATTATACGTCATAATGAAAAATGCCTAAATGCCTTTCATTTAAAAAAGGCTCCTTGTTTTGGCTAGTGGACAATCATTATAGCTAATGAAAATGGCTGCTGGGCTCCTTCCTCAGCAGAAACCTGTCCTGGAATGCAGAGTACATGAATTAGGATGGGCTCTGCAAGTTATTTCCTGGTTAGGCGACATAACTGAGCATATGTGCTGTGATTAACATGACAGACTTCTGGTCTGAGGGACAGCCTAGCAGTCTAGAAAGGAGTATTAGGGTATGTTTACACAGTGGGTTTTTTTGTGCCATATTTTAGTGCATTTAACTGGCTGGAAACCGGACCAAAATCAGCCTCAGACAAGCTTCAAATCTTCCTTCATTGAATATAATGTAAAGCAAGCCTTGTCGTCCACATGAAGCGTATTTCATAAACGTAAGTGCAAGCCGTTTTTTTTTACGCAATTACAGCTGTAAAAATAAGTATTGTCAATTTGAGGTGATTTTGGCTCGTAAAATCCTCATAGGAAACATTGGGGAGAGGATTTCAATATCGCTTCAAAATGCGCCTCTAATCAGGTGTGAAGCAAGGTTGGAAGCTGATTTGGAAACATAAATTTACACTTCAAAAAACGCCATGTGAACATACGCTCATCACTGCTCTGAGTTATCCTGTCTGCTCTGAAGAGGATCCGACTATCAGAGTCTCCCATCCAAACAGCATTATCATTCTATAAGCACTGTTAACTAATTTCAAAAGTAAACCGCTCCGCTCGGGTTAAGGGTATGTTCACACGGCGTATTGTGGCGCATACTTGTAAAGCACAGGAGAGGGGGTGGGGTCGGCGCCATTCACTTCTATCATTTCCGGCGCATTAATGCCGGAAAGAAATGACATGTCGCTTCTTTCACCCAGCGTTCAATACGCGACGGAGAAAACGGAGGTAATTCATAGCTCTATATGAGAGCTATGAATTACCCTAATTGCGGGGCGCATTACGGGCATGTTGCAGTGCCCCGCAATTATGCTGTGTGAACATACCCAAAAAGTCCTCTGAGGTGCGGTAAAATAAAAAAAACAGTCCTTATCATAAAGACTTTTTTTATGTCAAGTAAATGTCTGTGTGTGTTTGTGTGTGTGTGTGGTGTGTTTAGTGTATAGACACACACACATTTGGTGTGTGTGGTATATATATATATATATATGTGTGTGTGTGTGTGTATATATATATATATATACACACACATATATATGCATGCACGCACACACACGTGTATATATTTATAGAGTAAAACGAACTTGTCATGTATACTGAACGGTGAGTGCTGTTAAAAATAAAAAACACTACTAGGATTGCAGCATTTTTTTTCACATAGGGCTAATACGTCACTCATCACTCATCTTGGAGTGGGATCCACTCAAAAGAATGAACAAGTTTGTTCTTTTTTTCCCGCACAATCATTGCTACTTTGCTGCTATGGTGTTTCAAAGTGGATTTATTTGTCTAAAAATCTGAGTGAAAAACATGCAGCAAATCAGATAAAAACATGATCCAGTCTGAGGCTGGGTTCACCTGATGTATTTTACATCAGTATTTGTAAGCCAAAGCAGGTGTGGAGCCTATGTAAGTGGTGTACCCAGTGGGCTTCCCAGAATACAGCCAAGTCACAGACAAGAGAAACGACTCCAACACCAGTTCAGACCAACATTTTTTAATTGAATCTGAATAAAAAGGGGTATTATGCGGATTCCTCAAGAACGTGCACATGACTTCCGGTTCCGGCGTCGCGATGCACGGAGGTGCATGAAAGAGGCTCCGTCTCCCCGCGCCGTTTTAGAGCCCATATGGCGGACCCTGCGGCTGCGGCAACGGCTCAGAGGATACCGGAGGATGCGGTGAGCGCATAGAGGGCAGCGGAGATCGCGGCCGGATCTTCCCGCAGTAGCGGTGAGCGAGACAGTGCAGCAGCGGGGCTGAGACTCACGTGGCGTCTGCCATCTTAGCTTCCTGCAGGAGTGATGAGCGTGTGAGAAGGGCACAGGAGAGTGTCCTCTAGCTCCGGGGGGACTGCAGGAAGTCTGGCTCCCACGGCACCTATACCCTAACATGAATGCCTGGCCCGGCAATTGAAATCTGCTAATTAAAGACAGCCAGCACACCTGCATTAGACCTCTCTATGGCCGCTGTATACATGCCTACACCACAGCACGGCACTGACAGGCGCCCCATCTGATGTTTCAAAACGATGTTCAGAGTTGCTCTACCCTCCTGTTTCCCCCTGCCTCCTATAAAGTGTCAAATTGCCGCTGCACTGAGTATCAACTCCACCCTTAAAGCCTTCATATGAGAGGATATATGTTACAAAGGTGCAGCAGTATTGCATTAGCTAAAAGCCTTGATGTCCAAGTCTTGCTGACAGTCAAATAACTATACTATTACACCTTTTCATCAGAACTCCTGCAGTTAATAACGTACATTCTTCATTATAAATGGACAAATATCTATTTAAAGGGGTTGTCTCACTACATTGATTCATCTTACCTCAGTCCTGTTTTCTTGGTTTCGCTTTGAATTCAGGGGCGTGTTTACTGGCCTCCACTAGGCTGCAGCAGAAGCCAGGTCTGTAGATATAGCAACCAGTGCTGGCAGCCTATCAGGATAGAACAAACAGGTCTGTAGCTATAGCAATCTGAGGAGCTGATGCAGCCCATACAAGAGGGGATATCTCAGAATAGTAAGGATACTGGTAATGAACACATATTGCAAAGTGACTTATTTTTGCAAGATCTGTCACATAAAAAGCAATCATTGTAGTGAGACAACCCCTTTAAGATGTCTGCAAAAACTCGCAGTGCTCTTAAAAACCAAAAAGGTGATATCCTGCCACCTAGTGACTAGCCTGATAATTACACCTTAAATCTTTCAGAAGCTTCCTTCATGGACCCTGAGGCCTCTTCAGCTTCCCATTTCTCCATTTCTGACTTAAAACAAATTGCTATTGAGGTCGCTAAAGTCATATTACCTGATCTACAGGCCTCTCTGACTGCTACGATCGGCTCCACATTAAAAGAACTGCAGGGGACTGTGGCTCAGCATGAAGAGCGACTGTCAGATGCTGAAGAACGGATACTTAATAATGAAAAAGATATAGAGGATCTTCAGTTTCAGTTGCAAGAGATGTCTAAAGATAACAGGAGACTAGGGGAAAAGGTTGATGACCTGGAAAACAGGTCGAGGAGAAGTAATCTCAAGTTGATTGGGGTACCTGAGTCTCTTTCGGCCTCGGCTCTTTTGAATCTATGTGAAAACGAAATTCCACAGTACCTGGGTATCTTAAGGAAGTGCAAGGTAGAGAGAGCTCACAGGATAGGTCCTGAATGGAGGAATGAAGTCATGAGAGGGGAAAGAAGACCGGGCAGACAAAGCAGAAATCTTATAGTCATTCAAATTCAAAAAACAGTGGCACATCATGGACTAAAGAAACTATCAAAAAGGACATAGGAACTTTGGAAAAAGCATTACTGCTAACTAGGATATATGGAAAAAAATGAGGTTCTTTGTTCACACTTCTGGCCAGAATTGCTTAAGCCCACTTCCGAAACTTCACCGGACCTCAGGCAAGTAGGTCCTACGCTAACGTTACCTCTATTGGTCCTATTCAGACCAGCACACTTCAGGGAGCGAAGAGACCTGCTTCAAAGCACACTGCACTGATTTAAAACCTGAGAAAGTGGGTGGAGTACAAAAACCAAAATGGAGTCAGCCACCACTCCCTTACATAATGTCAAAAAAAACGTTTGGTTTTGCACATGAAAAAACTTTGTTTAAAAAAAGCACAAATGCACACTGGTGTGGCAACAATACATATAGTCATTCAAATTCAAAAAACAGTGGCACATCATGGACTAAAGAAACTATCAAAAAGGACATAGGAACTTTGGAAAAAGCATTACTGCTAACTAGGATATATGGAAAAAAATGAGGTTCTTTGTTCACACTTCTGGCCAGAACTGCTTAAGCCCACTTCCGAAACTTCACCGGGACCTCAGGCAAGTGGGTCCTACGCTAACGTTACCTCTATTGGGTCCTATTCAGACCAGCACACTTCAGGGAGCGAAGAGACCTGCTTCAAAGCACACTGCACTGATTTAAAACCTGAGAAAGTGGGTGGAGTACAAAAACCAAAATGGAGTCAGCCACCACTCCCTTACATAATGTCAAAAAAAAACGTTTGGTTTTGCACATGAAAAAACTTTGTTTAAAAAAAAACACACAGCAAT